>PVIY010013741.1:0-58276 GCA_004026745.1 Myrmecophaga tridactyla | reverse complement strand
CCACAGCAGACCACATAGCCCTGAAGCCCCTGCACCCACAGCAGACCACATAGCCCTGCACGACAGCCCCCTGCACCCACAGCAGAGCACATAGCCCTGCACGAAGCCCCTGCACCCACAGCAGAGCACATAGCCCTGCACGACAGCTCCCTGCACCGTGAGCAAATACAGACGCTGGAAAGTTCTCAGTGACAGGCCCGCGGATGCGTGGAAGGGCGAACAGAAAGTTGATGGGGAGACTCTGGCCTGGGAAGTGCCACAGACTGCTAAGGCCGCGGGCAGGGCGGCGCCGCCCCAGGCTCCTGTGAGCTGCACCCGCAGGAGCGCAAGTGTAGCGCCCCAGGGCTGGGCTGGGCCCGGGTGCTGCCCGACTCCCTGGGCGCAGCTGGGTCAGCAGCAGCAGCTCCTGGGTGGTGACGTCGACGCGCCGGCAGTGGCCTCACCCCCTCCCCACCCCCACCCCCCACTTTGAGCGCGGTGAGGCTGAGCCTGGCGAGCTGGGGTGCCTTCTCCGGCTCGGGCTGCAGGCGCTGCAAGCAGGATGCGAAGGCGTCACTGGAGCCGAGGCACAGCTGGCGAGCGCAGTGACCGTCCCCACGCGCAGGCCAGCAACAGCGCAGGGAGAAGCCCGCGACCGGCAACCAGTCGGTGGTCAGCGCCTCCGGGCACGACGCCGTCACGCTCAGCTTCCTGGTGGGTGTCCTGGGCCGCGCGGGTCCCCAAAGGCGGCTGCCCGCACAGCACGCGGATCAGCGTGACGGGCAGGTGGAGAGCGGCCAGCACTAGGTGGCCCCGCGACAGGTTCACCAGGAAGACGCCCGAGGCGCGCGCGCAGCACCAGCGCGTTGGACAGCAGCGCCACGGCCAGCGCCAGCGCCACCAGCGGCGCCTCGGCGGGAGCCAGGGCCGCGGGGACCCGCGCTCTCGTGGTTCCGCTGCGGGCAGACCCGGGGGAATCTCGCCACGCGCCCTCGCAGCCCCGGAGTGCCAGAGCCGAGGGGCGGGGACCGGGGCGCCCCAGGTTAGCCGATTGCGGCATCTGAGGCCCTCGGGGTCGAGCGCCGGGCGTGGCGCTGTCCAGGGTGCTGAGCGCTCCCGCCGTCCCCGCTGCAGGCGTCCCGAGGACCCGCCGACTGCCCCGCCCCCCGCCGCCGTGTCCCTTCGTCAAAGCCGGAGAGAGCCGGGCGCCCGCGGACGGAGATGTCCTTGATGTCCCTTCTCTCCCCTTCCCTCCTGGAGGGGTGGCAGGAGGGACACCTGCGCCCCTCTGCCCCCCACCCAGTCGGTCCTTGCTTTGGTCACACCCTCTCCGCCTGAGCCTCCTGGAGGTGAAATGCGAGCCGGCCGAGCCCCTCCTCCTCAGAGGCTTCCCCTCTGGCCCTGCTCCTCTCCCTTCCCAGACCCCTGACTCCACAGGGGAGTGGTCGGTGGCCTGGGGGAGGTGACGAGACAGACGTGGATGGGGCAGAGCTGTGAAAGGTGGCAGTGGAAGAAACAGAAGAGCCAAGGCAGGGGCCTGGTGAGAGAAAGGAAGCACAGACTGGGTTCATTTCCCTTTTCCCCCGTCCCCACTTCAGAGCAGGAGTTGGATATCTGCTTGCTGAACCAGAAAGAGTGGCAAAAAAGTGGAAACAGGTAGGGGAGTGTGCTGGTTTGAAATTGTTATATACCCCAGAAAAGATTTATTCTTCTAATCCTGATTCGATATTGCAGAGTGGGGCCATTTGATTAGATTGGAGTCCTTTATAAGCAGGATGAGATTCCCACAGAGAGAACGTGCCACCAGAAGCCAGAAGCTGAAATTCAGCGGGCCTTAGAAGAGTCCAGGAGAGGCTGCCCTGTGAAGAGGAGCCCAGACCCAGGATGGCTGGCAGCAGCCCCAGAATGCCAGCCTTTGGGAAAAAGCCCTGCCTTGGTGATGCCTAGATTTGGACATTTTACCAGCCTCCATGGAGATATAACTCACCAATTGTGGGTGTGACCTTCTGATTATATGGAAGCGTGACTCCACCTACTGAAGGTGGGTCTTGATCATTTGAAGATGCTCGAAGTGCCGGCAGAGAGAGCAATGCCTAGGCACAGATGTTAGGAGATGTGGAGCCCAGCAGACATCTCCATGGGCCTTCCTATGAAATGCTAAGCCAGCCAGAACCCAGAGTTGTGTCCTAAAGAAGGTAAGTGAAGGCCCACAGATGCTTAGAGAGGAAACCGCTTGCATCAGAAGCTGGAAGCAACAGAATACACTTATCATTTCTGTTTTGGCCATCATTGAGTATCACCCCAAACTTCTGACAGCCCTTGTCTCACACGTACAGGAGCTCCAGGCAGGAGGCCTTGAGAACTGATCAAGGCAGGACAAGGGAAGCAGAAGTGGGTCATTAAAACCCCGAGCAGACCTCCCCGC
Source organism: Myrmecophaga tridactyla (assembly GCA_004026745.1). Taxonomy (NCBI): domain Eukaryota; kingdom Metazoa; phylum Chordata; class Mammalia; order Pilosa; family Myrmecophagidae; genus Myrmecophaga; species Myrmecophaga tridactyla. The sequence continues at coordinate 55,872 of PVIY010013741.1, read as the reverse complement.
TACATGGGACCTGGCATCCAGGGGTGAAAGTCTCCCTGGTGGCGTGGGGTCAACAATTCCATCCTGAGCAAAAGGGGAAAAGAAAACTGTAATTAATCAAGTATCAGTGGCAGAGAGAGTTCAAATAGAGTCGAGATGCTACTCTGGAAGCTGCTCTTACACAAGCTTCAGTTAGACCTTGTTACCTATCATAACCTGCCAACCCCCAACCAGGACCATTCCAGCCAATCCCAATCCTAAAGAACACCTAGGGTAATATATAAGATTCCACAAGGGTTCCATGCACTAGAGTAACTTTCCAGAATCCTGCAACTTCCAGATGGGTCCCTGGTCCAGATAAGTCCTGAAACCCAGAGAGCCCAGCCTCTCCAGAACATCAGATAGTCCCATATCCATACCCCTTATTCTGGCCAGCCCTTCTAACATGAAAAAGTTAGAATGGGCATAACCCAAACACCCCTAAAGAGTGGGAGAAAAATCAAAGGTGATGGTGGAGTTACACAAAGAAGGTAGGGTTTAGCAAATGAGTATGACTGCTGAATCATTATATCAGTATTTCTTTTAGTCTCCAGTGTCTTAGAGAAGCTATAAGTAAAAATTTAAAATTGTGGAATTGTAACCCATACCAAACTCTGAAATCTGTTCTGCAACTAATTGCTGTGATGTGCTTTGAAATTTATTGGTTTTTTGTATATATATTATTTTTCACAAAAAAGAAAAAAAGTTGATTGTGATGATAAAAACAAATAGTTATCCCTTCTAGCCTCCTATGTTCTGGAGCAGCTAGAAGGAAAAATCTGAGAGGATGATATGGTAGCCCATGAAAAACTCTGGGATCTGTCCTGTAACTACTTGTTGAAGAGTGCTTTGAAAGCTGTCATGGTCAGGTTCATGTGTCAACTTGGCCAGGTACTGGTACCTGTTTGTCTGGCTGGCCAAGTGCTGGCCTGTCTGTTGCAATGAAGACATTTCATAGAATTAAATCATGAGCACGTCGGCTGCATCCACAGCTGATTCCATTTGTAATCAGCCAAGGGGAGTGTCTTCTGCAATGAGTGATGCTTAATCTAATCACTGGAAGCCTTTTAAGGAGGGTTCAGAAGAGACAGGCTCTCTTCCTGCTTCGGCTGGCGAGCCTCTCCTGTGGAGTTTGTCCAGACCCTCCATTGGCGTCATCGGCTTCACAGCCTGCCCTGCAGATTTTGGACTCTGCGTTCCTGCGGTTACATGAGACACTTTATGAATTTTATATTTGCGAGTGTTTCCTGTTGATTCTGTTTCTCTAGAGAACCCTAACTAATACAAAAGCTATTGCTTTTTTATTTCTTTGCTTTGCATATATACCATGTCATACAACAAAAAAAGTTTAAAAAAGAAACCCTGAGCAGGATAAACACATGAGTCAGACCTAGCTCCACCGCGTGGTGGTGACGCGGGGTTGCTGCGGGAGGCGAGTCTTCCAGCATCTGGAACCAGGCATCCAACACAGCAGGTCCGGCTCGGGCGGGGCCACTTGGTCACCACATGACTTTGGACAAGTCACTTCCTCTTTCTGAGCCTGTTTCCTCATCTGCAAAGTGGCCAGATCTGCTGTCTCCTTAGGGTTCTTGACAAACAATGAGATCAGGTCAATAAAAACAGTTAACACTAAGCATACAGCAGGTGTCTACTACATGCAGCTACCCCTCTCCCTCCCCAAGCCCTGGGAGTGTGACGGGGAGTGGGGAGTTTTAGCCAGTAGGTTCTGGAATGGTCACGCCTTGTCTCCGCAGTGAGTGGAAGGAAAGTGTGGACAACAGGGGGGTGGGGGGAGTGGAGCGGGGGGGCATGAGAGTCCAGTCGCTTGGTCAGCCACCCACCCAGAATAGAGTAAGCCCCAGCTCTGGGCCACCCCCTGAGCTGGACACTGGGGGTACAACAAGTGTGCCGTTGCACAGACCCCGGGAAGCAAGGAGACAGAGACAGAAGCAGGAACAGGTCTCGCCAAAGCGGTATAAGAAGTTAGCAGCCAATCCCAGGGATACAATGGGGGGAGTCCGTGTCCCCCGTGGAGGTGTTGACAAAATTGCAGGGCAAGTAGAACTGTGCAGTCAGAGGGAGAGCAGGATGCCCCAGGGGGTGCAGGGTGCAGGCTGTTGCGAGGAGCAGGCCAGACAGGAGGGAAATGGGAGGAGGGGTGGGCGAGGGGCACGGCCACCCTGGACGGAGGCCCTGAGACCCAGCACAGCCACTGCCTGGCTTCAGGCTGGGGCTGGGGGCCCCTGATGGCTTTTCTGCAGGAAGCAAGCTTTTGGGGTGCACCATGAGATATGGTGAAGTGGGGGTGACTGGGCCTGAAGATAGCACCTAGAACTGCACAGGCTGGTCCGGCTCACACGGGTTTGGAAATTGGAATTGAGGCACCAGTGAAATACCTAAAGAGCCTGAGCTACTTCTTTGGAAGATCTGGCAGCCCAGAGACCACATCAGATGGACTGACTCACAGGCCAGAGCAAGAGCTGATTAGATATATGGACATCCACCGCTCGCTGCACGTTAACCGAGGGGCCTGAGGGTCCGAGGCCCCTAGGGAAAGCCCCCAGGCCTGGGGCCGTGAACTGAGCTATGTCCAGAGCCCTGGGAGCCTTGGGCCCCTCCCCACCTGCCCCTCCTAGGACGAGCACACCCCCTCCCCAGCAGCCGGGCCCCCGGGAACCCCTGGGCCCATGGAGGTGCTGCCTCCCGTCTTGGGGAAAGGAGGGCAGCTGGAGTGGCCAGGTCCTGTCATCCCTGTCCCCCTTTCATGCTGCTTTGTGCATCTGAGCATCATGACCCACCTGTCAGGCAGGAACTCTCAGAGCTGTTTCTAAGTTGTTTAGAATACTCAGTAGGAAAACAGGCAAGATAAAGGCACATAAAAAGAAAAAAGCAGTATGCAAATGGCTGATAAAAATGAGATGGGAAGCTGTTGCAGTTCGCTATAATAAGAGAAACACAGAAAAACGTTTCCCTCCTAAAGACATATGTATTAAATTGTTTGACTTTGAATCTGATAGATGACAACATAAGAATGAATATCAAATAAACGATTTGTGAATACATTTTAAACAAGTCAAAAAAAAAAAAAAAAAAAAGAGAAACACAGAAGAAGGAAAGACTGGGCTTTTCACCAACAGGTCGGTACAGCTGCTTCCCAGTGGGGGAACCGCGGACTCGGCACTGCCTGCGCTGCCCACAGATCCTCAGAATGGCTTGTCCTGCAGCCCCGAACTGTTTAGACCCGTTCTACACATATTTCTTGAGTGCCCACAACCTTCTGGCAATATTTCACCCAGGAATTTGGCGCCAAGGAGATGAGAAGCCAACTCCAAGGTGTGTGCTGCAGAGGCCACGGCAGCCCGGGGTGTTTGTCACATCAGGGACCTGGAGACGGTGGATGCCCCTCCCCTGGAGAGGCGAGGGGGCCGAGGAGAGTGTGGATTAGCTCACAACTCACGGCTGCGGGCATGTGCCCAGGCATGGAATTGAGTTAGAAAATGCGTGGCGGGCTCTGATGTTACCATGTGCCTGTGTCTGTGTGCGTGGCGGGCAGGGGGGATGAGGGTGGGGCATAGAGGAGAGCGTGTGGGTGGGGGGCTGGTAGGGGTGACATCACCCATCAGGCCTCTTAGGCTCTTTGAGTCTTGAGCAGATTGAAGCCATTTCCTGGGCGGGCTGAGTGGCAGGGCTGGGGTGCCTGCTGCCAGGCTGGCCATCCTCCCCTGTCCAGGGGACGCTGTGGGGAGAGGGAGGCAGCCCAGGATGGCTTCTCCCGAGAGCCTACCTCGGGCGCAATCCCGGGAACAGTCATCAGGACCTGGTAAAACTCCATGAATTCAATGCACATTTTTGGGAGCTCCTCCAAGGCTGAGCCTGTCCTGGGTGCTGGGCTGGTTCAGGAACCCGTGGGCTTCATCCTCAAGAGGCTGCAGTCCTCAGGCAATGCCCACCCACAGATGCGGTGCAGGGACGCTGGTCGAGGGGTCTGGAAGCCTTCTCCAAGGATGGTTGAACAGAGCCTTGCAAGGGGGACTTGCCCAGGTGGAAACTGGCTGGGTGTGGGTGGGGGAAAATGCACAAAAGCCCACGGTAAAGAGAGCAAGGGCCATCAGATCATTTGCCAAGGACCTGGAAGTCCCAATGAGGAGCTGGCTGTTACTTCATTTTATTTCCGCATTCGTTTTCTATGCTGTGTAACAACTTGCCACAGACGAAGCAGCTTAAACCAACTCAGTTATTTTCTCATAAGTTTCTGTGGATCTGGAGTCCAAGCCTGGCGTTGGACCTCTGCAACCAAGGTGCTGGCTAGGGCTGCAGGCTCATCTGGAACTCAGGATCCTCTTCCAAGCACACGTGGCTGTTGGTAGAGTTCAGTTTGCCACTAGGACCATTCTTTAGCTCCCAGAGGCTGCTCTCAGCTCCTGGTCTTCAGTCCCCTCCGGCTCCAAAGCCAGTACCAATGACCTCCCTCTGGTCACATCCTTCTCTTTGAAGCCTGGTCCCTCTGAAGGTTCACCTGGACAGGTCAGTCCCACCCTGGACACTCTTCCTTTCTTAAAGTCGGCTGTGCAATCCCGTCAGGCCCGCAAACCTGGCACCCACTTGAGGGAAGGGCATCCCACAGGGTGTGCTCCTCGGGGTAGGAGGAGGCTTGGGGTCACCGTGGAATTCCACCTTCCCCACCCCATGCAGGCACTATCCAAGCACTTCACACGCAGGGGTGCCTGGCCCTCGTAACCACCCCCGATTAACCTGTCCGGGTCTCTAAGCACAGCCGTGTGTGCAGGACTGGGGTCATCCCAGGTCAGCCTCGACCTCTTGCCAGGCACAGCACTCCGGCCCCACACAGCCACGTCAGGCCTCTGGGATGCGTTGGTGCCAACGCTGCCCTGGTGATAAAGAAACTCTCCTGCGCCTTCGCTGCTGGCCCCCTGCAGCCCCGACACTGTGCTGGCTGCTTGCAAAACCCCAGGGAGCTCTCGTTTTCCATCGTTAAAGAGCCGGAGGCCCGGCTGGGAGGGCGGCTAATGCAGACAGCAGCTGGGCTGGAGGCACAGTGCTGAGGTGGCAGCTGGTGCCACGAGGTCAGCGTGGCCTGGGGCTCAGGGTTGCTGGCTGAGCAGGGCGTGGCAGGACAAGTGGGAACAAGGGTCCAAGGGAGGAGGAGGTGAGGGAGAAACTCCCTGCACCGGAGCACGTGGCAGGAGAGAGCAAGGGGCCTCAGGGGTTCACTGAGGAACCTGGAGTCCAGGTGGAGGTGTTTGATTTCATTCTGTTTTATGTATGCATTCGTTTTCTATCGCTCCACAACAAAGTACCGCACACTGGGTGGTAAACACCCACTCATCACTTCAGTGTTTTGGCAGGTGTGTGGGTCTCATCCATCTCTTTGAACATCAGTCTTTGCTTGGATGCCTCCGGGAATGAGGAGCTCACTTGCTGGTATGGTGGACTCATCCCCTTTTCCTGATTTTTCAGAAGTCCTTCCTCTTCACCTTAGGTCTTTGCACATGCTGTTCCTTATCCCAGGCCCCTCTCCAACTCGCCAGGCCGACTCTGACCCTCCTTCGTTGTCACCTCTGGGAAACCTTCACAGAGCCCCCCCACCCCCACCCCCAAGCTGGCGAGGTGCCCTCCGAGGGCCCCAACAGCCCTGCACCCCTCACCTCCCTGTCACCGCCCAGGGTGGGCACTGCCCAGGGGCCGCAGAGAAGGCGGCTGTTAGACTGGAGTGCGGGGGGCCCAGACAGACTCAGCCTCAGACTCCCGTCGCTGCTCCCAGCCCCCGCCCTCAAGGCCTCTTGGCCTCATCACCGCTGCAGGACCCGGCCAGAGGCACCACCTCCCAGGAGGGCGGAGGCAGGGAGGGGATCGCAGGGAAAGGTCATCGCCGGTTCCAGGGCAGCTACCAGCAAGGGCTCCATGTGAAATCAGAAAACTCCGACGCCTCTCTGTCCCCTGGCCTCCTCCCCCGGGCAGATGTGGCCACGAGCCCCCTGCCCTCGGCCCCCACCGGCTGCATGTCGCGCTAATTCTGAATTTCAAGCTGGTCTCTAGCATTGCATCACTTGCTGACGCCACAAAATCTGCTTGGCCCCCGAGTCAGGGGCTCTGGGTGACACCCTCCACTCCCCCTGCCAGCACCTTCCCGTGTGAGCTCCTGGTGTGAGCTCCTGGTGGACTCTAATGCCACGCTGAAGGCCAAGCTCTGCCACTGGCCTGGGGGCCCCGGGGGCCCAAGGCACATCCGCCTTCTCGGTACAGCTGAGCTGCAGAGGGCTGCGCTCGCGGGTCTGTGAAGCCCCTTAGCCCGCCCGGGTCCTGACGCACCCGAGGGGGAGAGGCTCGGCCCCAGGTCAGGTAAAACGGGGCGGGCGGCCCGGCAAGGTCTGCTCTCTGGCAAAGCAACAGAGGAAACTGACTGCAAGGAAAGAGGGGGGCAGCCTAGGGACTCGGGCGGAAGAGGAGGGGCTAGGAACTGGGGCTGGGTGGGGCTGCAGGGGGGCTTCACTGTGGGCTTCCTCTAACCCTAAGCCCCCAGCCACTCTACAAGGTGTGGTCGTTCTGATTCCTGTTTTACTGAGGAGGAAACTGAGGCACAGAGGGGCGCAGAAGCTGCTCGGCACCACCCAGCGAGGTCGCGGTGGAGCCCTGGCTCCCGGACACCAGGAGTCTCACCCGAAGTCCCGTGGACAGCAGACACTGTCCGTCTCATTCACACCCACTCAACACCAGGGCCGACCACTGCCAGCTGCTCACTGGGACTCTCAGGCCCACAGGGCTCCTCGGATGGGGCAGGCTTACTGAACAAGGCACACTCTGGGCTCCAGTCCCGTGGGCAGGTCTCCAGGGGCACCACCCAGGGGCACCACCCAGGGGCTCTGCTCCGGAATCGGCAGTCAGGTCTCCCTGCCGGTGAGCAGACCGAGCCAGGGGACCCCAGGGTACTGTCAAGGCTGAAATGATGGGCTTGCAAAACTCAGGGAGGGGCCAAGAAGTCCCAGGGAAGGAGGTGCCTCAGGCTGTGGGTGGGGCCCCGAGGAGGAGGTGCCTCAGACTGTGGGTGGGGCCCCGAGGAGGAGGTGCCTCAGACTGTGGGTGGGGCCCAGAGGAGGAGGTGCCTCAGGCTATGGGCGGGGCCCCGGGGAGGAGGTGCCTCAGATTGTGGGCGGGGCCCTGGGAGGAGGTGCCTCAGGCTATGGGCGGGGCCCGGGAGGAGGTGCCTCAGGCTATGGGTGGGGCCCCAGGGAGGAGGTGCCTCAGACTGTGGGTGGGGCCCCGGGGGAGGAGGTGCCTCAGACTGTGGGCGGGGCCCTGGGGAGGAGGTGCCTCAGGCTGTGGGTGGGGCCCCGGGGGAGGAGGTGCCTCAGGCTGTGGGCGGGGCCCTGGGGAGGAGGTGCCTCAGGCTGTGGGCGGGGCCCTGGGGGAGGAGGTGCTGCAGGCCCACCTTTTCCGTCAATGGGTGTTTCCATCTCCCAAGGTTGCTGTAAGAAACTGTTACACCCTCTGTGGCTGAAAAGTGCATCCATTTCTCCGCTCACAGCTCCGTGGCTCAGAAGTCCCGTATCAAGGCGTCGCAGCTGGTTCCTTCCGGGGACTGCTGTAGGAAGCGCCATCCATGCCCCTCTCCTGGCCGCTGGGGGCTGGCAGTTGGCGTTCCAGGGCTGTGGCTTGGGAACCGCAGTCCCTGCCTCCATCGTCTCCTGGGTGACTGTCCATCCTCTCCTCATGAAGGCATCAGTCTCTGGATTTAGTGCCCACTCCGAACCCGGGGTGATTTCATCCTGAGAGCCGCAATTTAGCTGCCTCTGCAAAGGGCCTCATCCCAGAGGAGGCCCCGGGCCTGGCTGTTAGAACGTGGCCACGCATTTGGAGGTCACGGTCAGACCCTCCACGATAGCACAGCATGCCCTCTGCTCTTAGGCAAGGTCCTGAGTCTTCCAGAACCTTGTGTGTGTCTTCTCCGGCACTTCGGGCTCCTTCAGCTGCCCGAGGGCTCCCAGCACCCACTGCCCCACTACCCCGCAGAGCTCCCAGGCACCCGGCTTCAACCTCGGCCTCCAGTTCCTGGCCAGCCCGTGCGCTGAGGGCGGGCTTTGTTCCAACGCTGGGTTGGAGACGATGTCTGGAAACAGTTCTTGGCATGTTCTACAGGGCAACACGGCTCGGTTGAAGTGATGCGCTAGGCAGCGCACGGTTCAGGAAGGCTCTGGGCTGGCTCTGGCAGCGCACAGTTTGTACCACGGCTGGGGCCACCGTCTCAGACACGCTGAGTCGGTGACCACGTGCCATCCCATGCTCCCCCTTCCACCCCACCCAGCTGCCGTGGAGGCTGTCAGCCTCAGCCCCACCCCTGGTCACAGGAGATGTCACAGGCAACTTGGGGCTGCAGGGGTCCCTCAGTTCCAGAAGGCGTTAGCAAAGCCTGGTTAAAACAGTTAAGTTCTAGAAGAATTTTTTGGAAGTTTAGCTAAGGATGTAATAATCCCAGGAGCGAGTTGGTGGTTGGCAGTAATGACCTCCCTCTGCCTCCCAGCCGTGGGCGCCCCACAAATGGAAAGCTGACTTGGTGAGAAGCGGGCAGGGCCTTGGCCCCAGGTCTGTAGAGCACAGGGGCCTTCCCTATGCAAAGGGCCTGAAGTCCAGCCTGCCCAGGGCTGAGGACAGCCAAGCCTGGGGGCCTCCCCATCGGCCGAGCCCCTGCCAGCCGGGACCCAGGCTCTCCGGGGCAGCCCCCTGACGCTTGGTGTGGAGCAGACCAGAAAGGGAGCAGGGCCTCTGCCCCCCACATCTTCACAGCAAGACCTGAAAGTAGGGGCCCAGAGCAGAAGATGGAGGGGCGCACAGGCCAGGGGGCAAGAGACCAGAGGGACACACTCTAGGAGGGTGACATACGGCATCTGGGTGTCCCGGTCAAGCTCCTCGAGGGTGATGGCCCGAAACCCTGCTCCTCCTTCCTAAATTGCCTGGGGAATGTTCCTTTAGGTTCAGTGTCTTCCCTTGGGCCAGACGCGGAGATCTCGAATGAGTCCTGAGAAGAACAGTTTGCCCCAGACCCGGAGGAGAGAAAGTCCGTGGTTTGGGTGAGACCTGGCTGGGACAGCCCCGTTTTGGGTGGGCAGGGCTGTGCCCAGCAGTGGCCTCAGCTGAGGATGCCCATCGGGGCAGAACGGGCTGCTGGGTTCATCTGTGGGCAGCAGGGGCCCCACCATTGCCTGGCCAGGGGATGTCAGTGGATGGGCCTGTGCTCCCAGCTCCACTGTTCTGTCCCAAGGGGGAATCATTTTGGGGCCACAGGCATCCTGAGGCTGTGACGAGGGTGACGGTCACTCTCCCCCAGATGGAGGACAGACTCCCCAAGCGGGGTGAGCTTCTGAACGCCGGGTTCCCACAGGCACCGCCCCTGAGGAGGCTGTCGGGGGGCCCTGGGAAGGGGCATCCAAAGATGCCAAGGGAAATAAATAAAGGAGCCCACCCTGAAGTCAAGGGGAAAAAATGAAGCACAGAATCTGAGCCTGCCCCCACCTTCCTAAAGCCTGTGTGTGCACACGTAGGCATGTGTACGTGGCAGGTGTGGGCGCTGGTGTGCGTCTGCCAGCTGAGAGGAGAGCCGGAAGGAAACTGACTTGGTACTTCCTTGGTAGCAGGTGGTTCTTATTCTCTTCTGGGTGTTCTTCTATAGTTTCCCAGTGTCTTAGAGTAAATTGACATTTCATTTACACTGGGGGAAAGAACTCAGCATACCAAGCGGTATTAATGACTGTTTTGTAAGAGCCCAGGAGGTTTTGCATGTTGTGATGCAGCCTCCTTCAGAAGACTTAGGGGATCCCTGGGGAGGCGGCCCAGCCCCGCGCTGCCCATGGGAGCGTTGGGATGGCCACAGGGAACTGCAGGACCGTGGAGGACCAGGGACCTACGCGTCCGACCTCCTGAAAGCACCAACCACCTGCCATTGCCCCTCTCCTCTCGTGATGGGAAGGCTGGGTGTCAGCGGCACGCTGGGGTCCACATGTATCCATTCATTATCCCCGTGGTGCAGGGGCGTCCCCCCTCCTGAGTCCCCACAGCAGACTGGACCTAAAGCAGCCCTGTCTGCACTCGCCCACAGACCCTGTTCTAGTTTGCTAGCTGCCGGGATGCAACACACCAGAGACGGATTGGCTTTTAATAAAAGAGGATTTATTTCATTAATTCTTCAGAGGAAAGGCAGCTAAGCAGCTTTCAACTGAGGTTCTTTCTTACGTGGAAGGCACAGGGTGATATCTGCTGGCCTTCTCTCTAGGCCTCTGGGTTCCAACACCTTTCCCCGGGGTGATTTCTTTCTGCTTCTCCAAAGGCCTGGGCTGAGCTGCGAGGGCTGAGCTGCGAGTGCTGAGATGAGGTATGCTGAGCTGCTTGGGCTGTGCTATGTTGCACTCTCTCATTTAAGCACCAGCCAATTAAGTCAAACATCATTCATTGTAGCAGGCACGCCTCCTAGCCGACTGCAGATGTAATCAGCAACAGATGAGGTTCACGTACCATTGGCTCATGTCTGCAGCAACAGAACTAGGCGCCTTCACCTGGCCAAGTTGACACCTGAACCTAACTACCACAGACCCCTTGGGAAGGGAGGACTCACCCTTGGGTGGCCCCAGGACCTTCCGCAGTGGGACACTCACTCCTGCCTCCATTGTGTGTCCATTAGCCTCCCGGGCCCCTGGCTGGGTGCCCGTGGCACCGAGGAGCTGAGGTCGGCTGAACTCCTGCTTTGCACAGGCACACAGGTGCCACCGCTGTCATGCCCGTGGCAGCCCTCTGTGATGGCCTCGGCCCCTTTGAGGGAAAGGAGGTGATGAAATTAGTCCAAGGTCACATTATCTGCCCGAGGCCACACGCTGCTGGCAGGTGGCACTGCTGGGACTTGAAGCCAGTCTGCCTTCCCCCGCGCACGTGCCCACCTGCACATCTCCCAGGGCTGTGCTCTTCTCCGTGCATCCGGCAGCCTTCGCGGGGTCAGCCCTTGGGCTGGGCCCTCAGCACCGCCCGGATATGGCTCTCCCGGGTCCTCGGCCACCACTGCCTCTGGGGCTCCTCTCACTCCAAGGCTGAGAGGGCTGGGATGGGTGCCCCCCATTCTGCCTGCCCAGCACCTGCTCCCCTTCCTGGGGCCACAGATTTCACCTTGGGGACTTGCCCTTGGGCCGCAGTGGGGTGAGACACACTCCGGGGCCTGCCTCTCCCCACTGGGCCAAGTGGACATGACCGCAACCGGGGCTGTCCCTGGAATGTGATCTAGACCTGCTGCCTCCACAACCGAGCCGGAGCGTTTTCCCCCTGGGAATACCACCCCCCCAGCCCTGCCGCGGGCACCCCATGGCCTTGCTCTGGCTCACACCACCCTCAAGCCCTCGTTCCTGGGCCTTATCTTTGCATCTGGGAAAGGCCCCGTGAGTTTTGGGCACAATTTTCTTTTGCCCGAGTTGCCCAGAGCCAGCTCCCTTTGCTTATAAATGAAGAGCCCTGGGGAACCCCGGAGGGGAGAAGAGATAGAAGGAGGGGGGCAGGGATGGGAGGAGGGGGAGGGGGCAGAGGAGGAGGGAGGGGACGGGAGGAGGGGGGAGGGAGGAAGTGGCCCTGTTTCTTGGATAGCTGTGTGTCAGCAGACAGCAGAGCCCTGTAATCCACCCCCAGCCATAACCTCAGAGCTGCAGCGTGGCCTGAGGCAGAGAGATGGTGGAGGGCACCGAAGAGGAAGATGGTTTCCCTGGAGATCTGGGGCGGAAAGAGCAAGGGCGAGTGTGCAGAGCGGTGTTTAGGCCGCAGTGCAGCCATGGGGAGCTTAGCCTCTCTGCGCCCTGGTTCCCTAAGGGCTCTTCCCTAAAGACTTCAGCGTCCTGGGAAAGCAGATGGGGGGCAGGGGGACATGGGAAGGGAGGGGGAAGGGAAAAGGAGAAGGAGATGTGGGGAAGGAAGGTGGGGGCGAGGGGTGGGCTCTCCTGGAGGGACTCAGGCAGCTAAGGCCCCAACCAGGTGTGGAGCCACCGCTTGGCCTTTCTGGGTGGGTGCAAGTGTCTGCGGGGTGGACAGGAAGGAGCTGGCAGTGGGGAGGGGCCCATGGCAGGTGGTGAGCAGCCCCTGCAGGGGCAGATGGGTGTGGGAAGGCGGTGCAGAGTGGGTGGAGCCTGCGTCATCACCAGGCATGACCCCCCTGCAGGTGTGGCCCCAAGATGGCCATCTAAGTGGGGCCCCTCACCCCAGAACCTGTGGCTGTGACCTTACTGGGAAAGAGGGTCTTTGCAGAGGAAAACAAGTTGAGGTCCTCCAAGTGAGATGGTTGGGATTCAACATGCACCCTCTAAATTCAGTACAAGTATCCTTAAAGGAAGAGGAGAGACCCAGAGCCACAGGGAAGAGGCCATGTGAACACCGAGGCAGGGGTCAGGATGAGGCGGGCACAGCCCGAGGAGCTCCTCACCCACCCGTCTGTTGATGGACACTTGGGTGCGTCCTCCTTGGGTCCACCATGAATGACGCTGCAGTGAGCGCTGGTGTACAAGCATCTGTCAGAATCCTGCTTTCTGTTTCTTTCAGTCTATACCTACGGGTGGGGTAGCCGAGTCGTTTGCTAATTCCATGTTTATTTTTATGAGGAGCGGCCAAGCTGTTGTCTGCAGCAGCTGCACCATTTTACCTTCCACTAGCAACATATGAGGCTTCCAATGTCTCTGTATCCTCGTCAACTCTTGTTTTTTCCGGGTTTTATATAAGCCGACATCGTGGGGATAAACTGGTATCTCTTAATTTTGATGTGCATTTCTATAATGGCTAATGATGTTGAGCATCTTTTCATATACTTATTGGCCATTGAAATATTGTCTTTAGAAAAATGTTTATGCAAATCCTTGGCCCATTTTTAAATTGAATTGTTTCTCTTTTCATTGTGCTGTAAGAGTTCTTTATATAATCTATGTATTAAACCTTTATCAGACATATGGGTTCCAAATATTTTCTCCCATTTTTAGGTTTTCTTTTCACTTTCTTGATAATGTCCTTTGAAGCACAAAAGTTTTTAATTTTGATGATGTCCATTTAATCTAGTTTTTCTTTTCTTGCTTGGGCTTCTGGTATAAACTCTACAAATTCACTATATACTACAAGGTCCTAAAGATCTTTTCCTTATGTTGTCTTGTAAGGATTTGTAGAATTAGCTCTTACATGTTGGTCTTTAATCCACTTTGAATTAATTTTTGTATATAATGAGAGGCACATCTTTTGCATGTGGATTTCCAGTTGTCCCAGTACCATTTGTTGAAGAGACTATTCTTTCCTCTTTGAAGGGACTTGTTACCCTTTTCAAAAATCATCTAGCCATAGATGTAGGTATTTACCTCTGAACTCTCAACTCTATTCCATTGCTCTATATATCTATCCTTATGCCAGTACTATACTATTCTAATTATTGTAGCTTTGTAGTGAGTTGTGAAATCTGGAAGTGTGAGTCCTCAAACATTGTTCTTTTTCAAGGTTGTTTTGGCTATTTAGTGCCCCTTGCAATTCCTTAAGAATTTGAAGTTCAGCTTTTCCATTTCTGAAAAAAAAAAAAAGGCTACTAGAATTTTGATAGGGATTCCACTGGATTTATAGATCACTTTAAGCAGAATTAACATCCTAACAGTATTGTCTTCCAAACCGTGACCATAAGACGTCTTTCCATTTTTTAGGTCTTTAATTTATTTCACCATTATTTTGTAGTTTTCACGGTAAAAGTTTTTTACCTCCTTGGTTAACTTTATTCCTACATATTTTATTCTTTAAGATGCTTTTTTAACTGGATTTTTTCTTGATTTCCTTCTCAGATTGTTCTTTACCGGTGTAATGAAACCCAATTGATTCTGCACTTGTATCTTTCAACTTTGCTCAATTCATTTATTAGTCCTAGGAGCATTCTTGCAGATTATTTGAGATTTGTTGTATATAGGATCATGCCATCTGTGAACAGGGATAATCTGACCTTTTATTTCTTTCTCTTGCCTGACTGCTCTGTCTAGACCGTCCAGCACAATATTGAATAACAGGGGAAGTCCAAGATGGCGGCTTAGCGAGGTGTGGGGTTTAGTTCGTCCTCCAGAGCAGCTAGTAAATGGCCAGGAACAGTACAGAACAACTGCTGGGGCCACGTCAGGGACCGGACACACAGTCTGGACCAGCTGGACTGGCTATGAGCCCCCCCAGAACCGTGAGTCCCCTACAGGCTGCTTCCCAGAGGGGAAAGGAAAGGGACTTGACCAGCAGTAGGAGCTGAGTGCAGCCAAGCTCCCATTGTGGAATTAACTAATTCTGACTACTAAAAATATGCCCCTACTCAGACAAACTTCAAATAAAGGCTAAAGTAACTAGTTTTTGCCCCGGCACAGAGTGGGCAGGGCTGATGGAAAACAAAAAAACAAAACTGGTTTTTTGGATTGGATAGCACAAAACACCTGAAAAGGTCTGGGCCCTGAAAATAAAAGAGGGGGCACAGAGCGCCTGGGGATACGCAGAGCGACGTACCAGCATAAGCTCTTGAACAGCAAACCGCCAAGAACTGGGGTCCTGCTCGGAAAAGGATTTTTTTTTTTAACAACTGCAAGGCTTCTCAGGCTCCAGCTGCCCCAGGTAAGGGTGGAATTAAGCTTGTCTGAGAGGCAAAGAGGCTGGTCAGGTGTAAGGAGGTAACTCCCTGTAGGCTGTGCTGTCCCGAGGAAAGAGGTGGAGCCCAGCACAGGTGGAATCCCTCCCTCAAGGAATTCAGACCACAGGGTCTGGAAAACTGAAGCGATTAAAACCAGCCGACAACCTCTCCTCTGTCTCCACCGCGCCCCAGCAGGGAGAGTCGGCTGAAGTTAAAGGTACCACATCACCTTATGTTGGTGGGACCCACAGGCAGACAAGCAACACGTACCGGGCAGGATAGGAAAAACGCAGTCTACAGGCTTCATAGGAGAATTTGAATAATACAATAAATGAGCTAGACTTAACAGACATTTATAGGACATCACACCCCACAACAGCTGGATACACCTTCTTCTCAAGTGCTCCTGGATCATTCTCAAGGATAGACCATATGCTGGGTCACAAAGCAAATCTCAACAAATTTAAAAACATTGAAATCATACAAAAGACTTTCTCAGATCATAATGGAATGAAGTTGGAAATCAATAACAGGCAGACAGCCAGAAAATTCACAAACATATGGAGGCTCAACAACACACGCTTAAACAATGAGTGAGTCAAGGAAGAAATTACAAGAGAAATCAGTAAATATCTGGAGGCAAATTGAAATGAAAACACAACATATCAAAACTTATGGGATGCAGCAAAGGCAGTGCTAAGAGGGAAATTTATTGCCCTAAATGCCTATATCAAAAAAGAAGAAAGGGCAAAAATCAAGGAATTAATTGTTCACTTTGAGGAACTAGAAAAAGAACAGCAGACAACCCCAAAGCAAGCAAAAGGAAAGAAATAATGAAGACTAGAGCAGAAATAAATGAAATTGAGAACATGAAAACAATCGAGACCATCAACAAAACCAGAAGTTGGTTCTTTGAGAAAATCAATAAGACTGATGGACCCTTAGAGAGGTTGACAAAAAGAAGAAGCGAGAGGAGGAAAACACATAAAATCAGAAATGGAAGAGGAGACGTAACCACTACCCTGCAGAAATAAAGGAGGTAATGAGAGGATACTATGAGCATCTTTATGATAATAAACTAGACAAAGTAGATGAAGTGGACGACTTCCTAGAAAGGCATGAATATTGAATAGCAGTGGTGACAGTGTCCCCCCCTTGTCTTGCTCCTGATCTTAGGGGAAAACTTTTAGTATTTAACCATTGAGTGTATTTGCTGTGGTTTCTTCATAAATGCCATTTATCGTGTTGAGAAACTTCCCTTCTATTCCTAGTCTTCCGGGTATTCTTATCATGAAGAGATGTTGGATTTTGTCAAATGCTTTTTCTGCATCAATTGAAATGATCTTGCGTTTTTCCCTTTCATTCTATTAATGTGTATATGATATTGATTTTCTTATATTGAACCACACTTGCATAACTGGAATAAATCCCGCTTGGTCATGTTGTATAACCCTTTTAACACTACTACATATACTGTTGGATTTGGCTTGCCAGTATTTTGTTGAGGATTTTTGCATCTATATGCATAAAATATATTGGTCTTTACTTTTCTTTTCTTGTGCTGTCTTTATCTGGTTTGGGTATCAGGATAATGCTAGCCTCATAAAATGAGTTAGGAAGTAATCTCTCCTCTATTTTTTGGAAGAGTTTGAAATGGATTAGTGATAAATCTTCTTTAAACGTTTGGTAGAATTCAGCAGTGAAACCATCTGGTTCTGGACTTTTCTTTGTTGGAAAGTTGTTAATTATTGATTCAATCTCCTCTTAAAGGTCTGTTGAGTTTTTTTTGTTTCTTCTTGTATTAGATTAGATTATTTTTATGTTTCTAAGAACGTGTCCATTTCATGTAGGTTTTCTAACTTGTTGGCATATAATCGTTCATAGCACTCTCTTAATACTTTTCATTTTTTAAGGTAGGTGGTAATGTTCCTACCTTCATTCCTAATTTTAGTTATTTGTGTCCTCTTTCTCTTTTCTTTGTCAGTCTGGCTAAAGGCTTGTCAATTTTATTGATCTTTTCAAAAATCCAACTTTGGGTTTTGTTAATTCTCCCAATTGTTTTAAAATTCTCTTTTGTACTTATTTCTGCTCTAGTCTTTCCTCTTTACTTTCTTCCACTTGCTTTGGGTTTAGTTTTCTCTTCTTGTTCTAGTTTCATTAAATGTGAAGTTAGGTTATTGATTTGTCATCTTTCTTCTTTTTCAATGTAGGCATTTAGAGCTATAAATTTCCCTGTCAGCACTGCCTTCACTGCATCTCATAAGTTTTGGTATGGTGTGTTCTGGTTTTCATTTGTTTCAAAGTATTTCCTAATTTCCCTCTTCTTTGACACATTGGTTATTTAATAATGTGTTGCTTAATTTCCATGTATTTGAAATTTTTCCAGTTTTCCTTATCTAATTGATTCTGTTGTGGTCCAAAAAGATAGTTTGTATGATTTCAATATTTTCTTATTTAATAAGATTTTATTTATGGTCTATCCTGGAAAATATTCCATGCACTTGAAAAGAATGTATATTCTGCTGTTGTTGGGTGGAGTGTCCTATAGATGTCCACAAGGCGGAATTGGTTAGTAGTGTTGTCCAAGTTCTCTATTTCTTTATTAGTCTTCGGTTTAGATGGTCTATCAATTATCGAAAGTGATATATTGAAGTCTCCGACAACTATTGCATTATTATAGAACAGTCTTTCTCTTCCTTTTATTCTATCAATTTTTGCTTCATATATTTGGGACTCTGTTGTGAGGTCCATATATGTTTATAATCATTATATCTTCTTGCTGGTTTGAACCTTTTATCAATATATGGTATCCTTCTTAGCCTCATAATCTTTTTTGATGTAGACCCTATTTTTTATGACAATATAGCCAGTTTGGCTCTCTCTCTTTCTCTCTCTCTTTTTTTTTCTTTTTTTCAGTTTTATTGAGATAGACGCACTCACCATACAAACCACCTGCAGTGTGTAATCATTAGTTTACCACATAGCTGTGCATTCAACCCCATGATCCATTTTAGAACATTTTCATTACTCCAGAAAAGAAATAAAAGGAAAAAAGAAACCCCCAAACCTCCCATACCTGTCATCCATCCCCGCCCCATTACTTACCCGCAGTGTGGGGCGGTACATTTGTTACTGTTTCACTGAGTATTAAGATATTACTGATAACTATAGTCTATAATTTGCAATAGGTGCATTTCCCCCCATAAACCTCTCTATTATTAACTCTTTGTAATAGGGTCATACATTTGTTCCAGTTCATGAAAGAACTTTTTTATATTTGTACAGTTAGCCATGGACATTTTCCACCGCGAGAGTTGACGTGTTATACGTCCCCATGGTTTAACTTTCCTTCTGGTGACATCCATGACTCTAAACGTCCCCTTTCCCCCTCACTCACACGCCATTCGTTAATTATTCTCACCACACTCACACGCTGTTCAGTACTGTTCGTTATCATCACAGTGACACGCTGCCATCACCTTTGCCCATTTCCAAACCCTTAAGTTCAACAGAGTTAACCGTTCTGCACATATTGAGCAGCTGTTCCCCTTTCTCTACCTCGTTCTATATCCTCACAACCTTACTCTATATTTTATATCTATGAGTTTACATATTATACTTAGTTCAAATCACTGCTATAATACAGTATTTGCCCTTTTGCGTCTGACATTTCATTTAACACACTGTCCTCAAGTTTCATCCATGTTGTCGTATGCGTCAGGACTTCATTCCTTCTTATGGCTGAATAATTTTTCATTGTATACATATAGCACATTTTATTTATCTAGTCATTGGTTGATGGATACTTGGGTTGTTTCCATCTTCTGGAAGTTGTGGATAATTCCACTGTGACCATCAGTGTGCAAATGTCTGTTCGTGTCGCTACTTTCAGATATTCTGGGTGTATCCCAACAGGATGTCTGGCTCTCTTTTGATTGTTGTTTGCATGGACTATTTTTCCTACCCTTTTACATTCAACTCTTTGTCTTTGTACCTAAACTGAGTCTCTTGTAGACAACGTAGAGATGGATCATGCTTTTCCATCCAATAAACCAAACTCTACCTTAATATTGGGGCATTTAATCTATTAACATTTAAGGAAGGATTTACTTCTACTCTTCAGAAATGTGTTTTTTGTATGTTTTTGTTCCTTAGTTACTCCATGATTGCCTTTTTTTGTATTTAAATGATTTTTGTAGTGAACCATTTTGATTCCCTTCTATTTTCATTTTCTATTTTTCAGTTTTTCTTTCTCCCATAGTGGTTGCCTTTGTAATGCCATTAATGTCTTAAACTCATAACAACCTAGTTCAACTGGTATCAAGCTTGTTTCAGCAGCGCACAAACTCTCTGCTCTTGTATATTTCTATCCTCCCTCTTTATATCATTATGGCTTCAAATTACATCTTTATATAATGTATGCAAATTAATGTAGATTTTAAATGTTATTTTACATATATGCCTGTTAGGTCATAGAAGGGGGAAAAGCAGTTACAAACCAAAGGTGCAATACAGGATTTAAATTTATCTATGAAGTTACCTTTACCAGTGTTCTTTATTTCTTGGTATGGCTTAGAGTTGCTGTCTGGTGTCCTTTCATTCCAGTCTGAAGGACTCCTTTTAACATTTCTTACAGGCCAAGTCTTCTTGTATTGAACTCTTTCAGCTTTTATCCATAAAGTTCTTAATCTCTCCTTCTTTTTTTTTTTTTTTTTTTTGGCATGGGCAGGCACTGGGAATCCTGGTATGGCAAGTGAGAATTTTGCCACTGAGCCACGGTTGCACTGCCCTCTCCTTCATTTTTGAAATATAATTTTACTGGACATAGAATTCTTGGTTGATAGTTTGTTTTCTTTAAGGACTTTAAAGGTGACATCCCACTGTCTCCTGGCCTCCATGGTTTCTGTAGAGAAATCTGCTGTTATCTATAGTGGATCCCTAATACGTGACAAGCTGCTTTCAAAATCCTCTCTGTCTTTGGACCTTGACAATTTCACTGGAATGTGTCTTGGTCCAGATCTCTCAGAATCTATCCTGCTTGGAGTTCACTGAGATTCTTAGGTATCTTTCATCACATTTAGAACTTTTGGGCCATTATTTCTTCAAATATTTGTTGCCCCTTTCTTTTTCTTGCTGTTCTAGAGCTACTGTGATGCATATGTTGGTATGCTTAATGAAATCCCACAGGTCCTTCAGACTTGGTTCATTTTTCTTTTTGCTCATCATACTGGATAATTTTAGTTGTCTTGTCTTCAAGCTTGCTGATCCTTCTTTCTGTGTCTTTAAATCTGCTGTTGAATCTATCTAATGAATTTTTCATTCCAGTTACTATGCTTTGTGTTAGAAAGGCCCAGGTTTCTGTCCAGAAGATGAAAACAGGAACCCGGGAGTCCCAGCGACACCAAGGAGAGGGACAGCATGGGGAGTTGACCCCTGGAGATGTTTGTGAGCTTCTGGGCGGTGCCCGCCTGGGTCTGCCCCTACCCTGCACGCCAAAGGTGCCGAGGTCCAGGGTCAGGGGTCAGTCACCTCTCAGGCCCAGCCTAGCTGCCTGGTGGCCACAGGACAGACCTAAAAGGCACTGCTAAGGCTTTGGAAATGGAACCTGCTTTGAAACACAAGCATTGGTGGCTGGTCAGGCCCCGGGGCCACGGCCTGCTGACCCCAGCAACAGCATCCACTGTGGGGCTCACCCAAGGCTTGGGCCATGCTGCGCAGCAGTCTCAATGCCCAGCACAGGCCAAAATTACTTGGCATGAGTGGACCCAGGAACATCCCAGTTCTCATGCAGGAAAGAACAATCAAGGACAGCGACGCTAAGAGGACACCCTGGGATTACCTGGCAAAGCCTTTAAAGCAGCTATGATAAAATTAATCCAAGAAAAAAGTCGAACACTCTTGAAAGATAAGACAAAAGGTCTCAGCAAAGAATCAGCAAATGTAAAGAAGGAATAAATGAAAATATTAAAACTAAGTAATAAAAGAGCCACATACAAAACTCACAGGGTGTGGGCGGGCCACGGTGGCTCAGCAGCAAGAACGCTTGCCTGCCATGCCAGAGGACCCGGGTTTGTTTCCCAGTGCCTGCCCATGTAAAAAAAAAAAAACAAACAACAACAACAAAAAAAACTCACAGGGTGGGTTTGGCCACAGGGTGGAGGTGACAGGGGAACAGGGGGTGCCTTTGAAGAAAGGTCAATAGGAATTACCCAATCTGCACAACAGAGGGAAAGAAGATTGGAGTTGGGGGTGGACTTCAGAGAACAGGGGGCAGTGGTAAAAGGTTCAGCCTTTCTATCACTGGAGTCCCATGACAGGAGAAAGAGTTGTGCAAAAAAAACAAACAAACAAACAAAAAAAAAACTTGAAGAAATAAGGCCTGAAAATGTCCCACATTTGCAAAAGACAGAAACTGGAGACAACCCAGGGTGGGTGGCAACACCCTGTGCCACCCAGAGCAGAGCTGCTGGGCAGTGGGTGGAAAGGTATGAGCCATGACCCTGGCTGTGGGAGGGAAGCCAGGCTCCTTGGAATGTTTCCTCAGTAGTTCCTTTAAGGTCCTCGTCAGATTATTCTGATACATTATTGCATTCTTGAAAAGGCAAAGCCACATGATGGAGAGCAGGTCAGGGGCTGCCAGGAGTTAGGGGTTGGGGCGAGCAGGACGAAGGGTGCATCTTGTGGGTGGGGAGTTGAGAAGCTATGCACCCTACACACGTGGAACAAGTCATAAAGCAGACCCCCAGGAAGTTGTGCTTACTGCATGAGAACGGAAAATAAGGTGTATAAGTAAAAACTAAGCACAAGCCCACCCACGGGCTCAGGGGAAGGTTTCCTGGGGACCTCACGTCCAGAGGAGTCTGGAGATCGTCACTGCTAGCATTTTGTTTTATAAAAGCCATCTCTATGGGCACCGCTGCGGCATTTCCACCTACGTGTGCCCTGCGCCCTGATGGGGCCAAGTGGGCAAGCAATTGCCACCTCGCCAGGGAGAAAGCCCTGGGGGCTCAGAGGAGAGCCTCTGACCCGAGACCACACATACGTGTGCACACTCACACTTGAACACATGCACATGTGCACCAACCGCATACTCATACACAATTCTCACACACGTGCATATGCACACACCACACACCCATACATGCACATGTGCACACACCACACACTCACATGCACACATGTGCACCCATCATTCACACATGTGCATATTCACATACAACATGCTCATGTACGCACAGTGTTCATGCATGCACATGTGCACACAACACATGCTCACACACGTGCACACACCATATACACATGCATGTGTGCACACATCACATGCTCACACACATCACACACCCACACATGTGCATGTGCACGCAATATGCATATGCACACACCATGTGCATGCATATACCACATGCTTACACACACGTGTACACAATATACACTCACACATGCACATATGCACACACCATACACTCATATGTGCACACAACACATGCACACACATATGTGCACATACCAGATGCTCACGCACACACCACACTCTCACATGATCATGCACTCCCACATGTGCACACACACATGAGCAGGCACCACTTGCTTATGCACTCACCGCACACTTACCCATGCACACAGGCACGCATGTCCACCCTCACCTCACACACACATGCACATGCACCCAAGCCCCCTACACACATACACACACACAATTGCTTCTGTCACCACCCTCTCAGCAGCTGTGTGCTCGTAGGCTCCACGTGTGGTGTGTTTACTGCTGTTTGAAACGTCTTCAGCGAGGTGGTGGTTTGCATCTGGGTGACAGTGTCGTGCCCTCATTTAACTGGCGGGGGCCCCTCCCCATGGCGTGTGAATAACGAGGCGTCTCAGGATGGGTGGAGGCTGGGAGCCTGTGAGATGCCGTGTTCCTTCACTCAGCAAACTCGTGCACAGCCCTGCTGGGCACCGCCCCCCACCTGCCTCCCGCTGTGGGGGGCGGGGGGGGGGGACGGTGAATAAACCATCGCGGTGCTACCCTCAGCCCCCCATGGGGCTCCTCCCAGAGACGGGGGCGAGGCCCTCGGAGGCCTCTCCCAGACGGCTTCCACTTGGAGCTCCCCTCAGTCCTCCGCACTGACCCCTCCTTGGCCGCCCCACCCACCCACCCATGGTGCCCTCAGCCACGGGAGCCCGCACTCCCCACTGCTGTGCCCCCCACTGCCGCGCCCCCCACTGCCGCAGTCCCCTCTGGAGCCCTGAGCTCCCTATGTAAAACGAGAGCCTGGGCCAGCCCAGGTCAGAGGCCCTTACTCCAGGCCATAAATCTTCGTTTCTTTTAATCCTGGAATATTTGAGATTCCACAGGACGCCCTGATGAACTTTTCCAGAACTATTTCCTGACCAGCAAATTCTTGAGCTGATTTTGAAATGCATCTTCCGTCTGTCCTGACCCTTTACCTCTCCTGCTGTCCAGAAACTTCTCTGACTCACAGGGCAGCCCTCACGTTTTCTAGTGGCTTCCCCAGAGGCGCCTCAGTGGAAGCTGTGAGTTTCCAGCCTCCGTCCCAGGAAGGCTGGGAGGAAAGGGGCTTCCATGGAGACGGCTTCCTTCGTACGTGGCATCTCAGGAAACGCTTCCTCCAGGAAGACCCCCTGACAGCCACCTCTCCTGTGGCACCGTAACTGGGTCAGCACTTGACAAGCTTCTGTGTTGAAGAACTCATGAACCACAGGCCAATGTGTGGCCCTACTGTGTGTGGCCTTCCCATGTGATTCTGACAGTGTCCACGTGGGGCATGTGCACTGCTAGGCTCAGCGAGCATATTGGAATATGTCCAATTTAGACATATTCTCACTCTTATTCACATCTCTGTGATGTGAACCCATTGTAAGTAGGACCTCTTGAAGATATTATTTTAAGGTGTGGTACAATGAATGAAGTTGGTTCTTAATCCAGATGACTGGAAGCCTTATAAAGAAAAGGACACCAAAAGGCAGAGTGAGAAAAAGCCACAGGGAGCTTAAAGTCTGTGGGAACCGAGAAGAGAAAGCAGAGGACATTGCCGTGATACAGGAAAGTCAAGGAAAGTAAGGATTGCAGGTACTAGAATGCTACTGATTCCAGAAGGAAGCAAGTCTTCTAGCCTCTGGACTGTGCACCAAAAATCCCTATGATTTTGTGGTATATTGGTGGTATATGTCATAGCAGCTGGGAAACTAAGACAACCATCAACCAACTTGACTAAACTGGCATTTACAGAGTCCTTCATCCAACCGCAACTGAATACACATTCTTTTCAAGTGCATATGGAACATTTACCAAAATATGCCATTTTTTTCTGAGCTATCCAACAAGTGTCAGAAATTTTTTTTAAAGATTTCAAGACTTTAAATCTTTAAAGACTTCAACATACTTTTGAAGTATGTTTTATGACCAAAATGGAATGAAAGTAGAAATCAGCAAGAGAAAGCTTTCTGAAAAATCCCCAAAATTAGAACTAATGAAACATTTCTAAGTAACTCATGTGACAAGAATAAATGAAAAGGGAAATTAGAAAATATTTTTAACTGAAATCAAATCTGTTGGAGATTGTTAAAGCAGTACTTACAGAAAAGTTGCCTATATTAAATATCTATATAAAAAAAAGAAGAAAGTTCACAGGTTGATGACTCCAGCTTCTTCCTCAAGGAATTAGATATAAACAGAAAACTAAATCCAAAATATGCAGAAGAAAGCAAATAATAAGATGAGAGCAGAAATTTGTGAAAGAGAATACAGAAAAACAATAGAGAAAATAAATGAAACCAAACCTGTTTCTTTTAAAAGATCATTATAGTTGATTAACCTCTAACAAGACTGATTAGAAAAAAACAGAAGACATAAATTACCAATATCAGGAATGACAGAGGTGACATTACTACAGATTCTACAGATATTAAAGGAAAATAGGGAATAGTATTAACAAGTTCATGCCCATAAATTTGACAACTTAGTCATAATGGAAAATATTCTTGAAAGACACAAACTATCTAAGATCACAAAGAAGACAATGATACTCTGAATAGTCCGATATCTATTAGAGAAGTTGAATTTATAGTTAAAAATCTCTTCTCAGAGGAAATTCCAGGACCAGGTAGTTTCACTAGTCAATTCTAAGAAAAATTTAAGGACACAATAATACCAATTTTACAGAAACTCTTTCAAAAATAGAAGAGGAAGGAATATTCCCTAACTCATTATATGAGGCCTAAATCAAGCATAGACATCACAAGAAAAGAAAACTACAGATTAGTATCCCTTATGATCCTTCATGCAAAAATTCTAAGCAAAATTTTAGTGAACTGCATCCAATAATATATAACTAGGATAATACATCATGGCTAAGATCTATCTCAGGAATGCAACGTTGGTTTAACATTTGAAAATAAATCAATGTAATTCACCACCTTAACAAATAAAAAAGAAAAACCATATGATCATTTCAATCAACTCAGAAAAAGTTTTTGCCAAAATCCAACATCCCTTCTTGATAAAATTCTTGGCACTCCAGGAATGGAAGGGAACTTCCTTCATCTGGTAAAACAGCGCTAACACCATCCTCAGCAGTGAAAGACCAAATGCTTTCCCTCTAAGGATAGGGCCCAAACAATCATGAACTCTCTCGCCACGTCCATTCAACATTTTATTTATTGCCAGTGCAATAAGGTGATAAAAAGAAATAAATGCATCTGTATTGGAAATGAAGAAGAAACACGGTGTCTCTGCTCAGTTTTGCATCACCAGCATCTACACATGCCTGGCACATTGCAAGGCCTTGGTAAATGGTGATAATTGTACCAGCTGATAGTTAAGAGGCACTTTCTCCATGCCTGCTCCTGAATGCGCTTTACAAATAAATATATAAACATTTATATAAAAGCACGTCTACCTATGTCAGCACTGTTTGGAGGTGGGATGGAGGCAGTAGAGGGCATCTTGTGTCACTGGGTTCCCTAAGGATGGCTCTTCCCCTAAACCCTCTTGGCCGCAGCCGTGCCCTCGCCCGCCCCGTTAGGGAGATGCCCGCGGGCTGCGGGGCCCGCTCCTCATCCCTCCTCCTTCCTTTTGGACCCAGACTTCTACATCCTCTGTGTGGCTGCCCGCTCCTCCCAAGGCTGAGTGTGGCAACAGCCCCCAGAGTCGCCTGTGGTGGCCGGGCTGCCCAGGGACAGGCAGTGATCTAAGCCTGGTGCCCACCTTTGGAAGCCACTATAGCCGTACGTCCCAGGCACATTTCGGAATCCAGCTTGCTTTCTTTTTAAATTTTTAATATTTTTAAGTAACAAAGCTGACATTTTCATTCTCATGTGCCTGATTCCTTACTCTTTCAGTGGGTTCCAATCCTTAGGCTAAAAGAGTGTGCTTAATTAAGGCTGCCTCAGCCCCAAAGCCAATCTGCAGACCCCTAAGAGGTGAGCAATACCATGATTGTCATTGTGCAGATGAAGCTGGGGCACCAAGAGGGGAAGGAAAAAAGAAAGGAAGAAGGAGGGAGGGAGGGAGGAAAGAAGCAATGAAGAAGGGAAGGGAGGAAGGAAAAGAGGTGGTGGGAGAGGGCAGGACAGTCTGGTCCCAAAGCCGGGCTCCTGGCAATGGGCTGCCCTGCCTTTGGCACGAGGGCCAGGTCTGGCTGTGGCTGGCTGGGTGGGACACGCTGTGTGGGTCTGTTCAGAGCTGCCGGGGCTGGCGGGCTGATGGTGGCCCCATGGCGGTGATGGGGCGGGCCGGGCTTGGCGTCCATGTGCCCCCACGGCATGGCAGCACCCCTCTGCAATGGGGTGGGGCCCTCAGGATTTGGTTGGCTTCCCAGGTGACGGGCAGGCCTGCATCTCTATCCCCCACCACCCCTGTTCCCATCACAGGGAAAGGGTTGGATGATTGATGCTGGAAGAATGGGCAGGTTTTAAGTTTTCAACTTCCCAATTTGACGTTTAGCCCCCAAGAGGGAGTCAGGGTCCTGAGTCCTGAAGCTGAGCCTGCCTGGCGTGTCCCTGGTGGGGTGAGGTGTACGGCAAGGGCCAGGCCGGGGCTCCCCTAGGCTCCCCTGGCTTCCCCAGCAGCCTGGGCTGTGAGCCCCCTCTGCACCCGGAGAGCGTGCTCTGCCAAAGTGAAAGGCGGGTGCTCTGAGGACACCAAGAGTCCTTCCCAGATTCACTGTGCCTGGTGCCCCCAGTGGGCAGCTGCCAGGGCTGCTTTCTGCAATGAGGAAGGCCACACGGGCTGCAGAGCACCCCTCCTTTTCACGTCTCCCTCCCATGGTGGTGGCCCTAGAGATAGGGCTCCCACCCCTAGGGCTGGACAGCTACATTCCCTTCCAGCACACAAGGACCCCAGGAGCCAGACTGGGTCAGACCCATTTCCTATCTCAGGAGCACAGTCTACTGGGGGATGTAGATGAGGAGAGGGGTGGGGCAACACCCGTGATGGAGCCCTTGTGATGTGCCAGGGAACCTGGAAAGACTGCAGAAAGCTGCAAGGCATTTTTTAGCATTCACATCTTAATGTGAGGTAAAGATGTGAGTTTTTGATTTTGTTGTTGTTGTTGTTGTATGGGCAGGCACCGGCAATCGAGCCTGGGTCTCTGGCATGGCAGGTGAGAGCTCTGCCACTGAGCCACTGTGGCCCACCCTGCATCCACATTTTATGGACAAGCTAGGAAACTGAATTCAGAGAGTGAAGGAGCTTGCCCAAAGCCACACAGCTACAAGAGAAGCAGGTTTCAACCGGTTATGACTGAGTCCCGTTTGTCCTTCCCATGTGTTTTTACAGGGACAGAGGGAAGCAGAGGGGCCATGGGAGCCCAGAGGAGGCACCAAACCCAGGTGAAGCATCAGGGAAGTCTTCCTGGGAGCACTGAGCTTGCAGCTGGGTATGGAGGGATGAATAGGAGTTGGCCGGGGGGAGAAGGTGAAAGGGAATTCCAGGTTCTTAGGCAGGCAGCTGACCTTGGCTTCCCACCACCATTTAGTGAGGAAAAGAAGTTTCTTTCACCTGGCCATTGGTCTCACTAAACGTTTTAATAAATGGGACTGGGATAATTGTTTATATAGGCAGTATAAAAGCTAGGTCTATATCTTAAACCATGCACAAATTCTGGATGGATTAAAGACCTAAATGTAAAAATAAAAATCCCCCAAATGTAGAAGGACATGCAAGAGAGTGTTTTATGACCTTGGGTTGGAGAATGAATTCTTAACCACGTCAGGAAAAGTTCAAACCAGCAAGGAAAGCAGTTATTTGTGCCAAAAGCCAAGCCTGAGGAGAGCAGCCAGCACGGAGCAGCCAGCGTGGGTCAGCGCACTTCCCAAGGTCTCTGAGGGAAGCCCAGCTCCCTCCTCTCTGCTCCATGCTCATCTATGGCTGCAGCTCACGCCCACTTTCACCTGGCCGTTGGTTTCCACCATGTCGTCCTCTGCCCGGGACTGGCACTCGGGGCTGAACGGGATGTGGCATGCGCCCTCGACGGCAGATTGACGGAAAGTTGGCCTGGCGGATGGGCGCCACCGGCCTGGAAGCCAAGTCGGTCTGGGGATTTTTACTGGTCCACGAGAAGGAGGAAAATTGAGAGTGAGGTTTGGAAACGTCAAGGGACCTGGCCTGGCCATGTCCCCTGAGCATGTGATCAGAGGCTCGCTGTGCCTAGCAGTGCACGTGCCCCACATGGACACTGTCAGAATCACATGGGAAGGCCACACACAGTAGGGCCACACATTGGCCTGTGGTTCACATCAAAGAGATGTGAATAAGAGTGAGAATATGTCTAAATTGGGATATGTAATTCAGCCTGTCACACTGCTATTCACATTTTTATACTTGGCTGAATTTTTGTCAAAGAATAGTTAATTGTTAAGAGAAGGGTGTTGAAATATCTGACCTTAATTGTAGATCTATTTCTCTTTGCAATTCTAATTATCAGTTTTTGCTTCAAGAATTTTGAAATTCTGTTATCATGTATGTAAATGTTTTGGATTATGTCCTCTTGTTAAGCCAATCCCTTTATTACTATGAAATGACTTTCTTTACCCATGGTAATGATTTTTGCTCTGAGATCCACTTACTCTGTACTTAACGTAGTTACTCCAATTTTCTTTTGACTAGTGTCAACATGTCAACATGTTTATCTTTTTTATTTTATTTTATGCTTTTAATCTTTATATTTGATGTGTGATGTGTTTCCTGTAGGAAACATATTGTTGGGTCTTACTTTTTATCCAGTTGAACATCTCTGCCTTTTAGTTGGATGTTTAGACCATTTACATTTAACACAATTATATATTTGTTTAAGTTTACTCTGTTGCCTTCCTATTTGTTTTTTATTTGTTTTATCTCTTCTTTATTCCCTTTATCCTCTTTTTCTGTCTTTAAAAAACTGAGTAATTTTTTAGGAGCCCATTTTATCTTCATTTTTCAGCTTATTACTATAACTTTGTTTTGTTTATCTCATGGCCCCTTCTTTTCAGTCTTCTTTGTGCCTCCTCATTCTCCACATGATCTCTTGATGTGGAATATTCCAAAACTCAATCCTCAGACTTCTTCTCTACTCTCTGTCAACATTCCTTGCCTGTGTAATCTCATCCAATCTCATGGTTTTAAAAGCTGCATAAGTGTTAATGACTCTCAAACGTATTTCTCCAGTCCAAACCTGGTCCATGAGCACCAGATCTGAGGACCCACCATCTACGTGACATCTCCATATTAAAGTCTGACAGGCCTTGCAAACAATGTGGCTAGAGTAGGATCATTGATTCCCACATCCCACCAACCTCTCCACTACTCCAAAAATGAAACTCGTCATGTCTTCCTCACCTGAAAAAGGCAGCAACCTTCCATCTAGACAAAAACCAAGTATGGTCCTTGATCTTTGCTTGATCTTCATGCCCACATCCAGACTTCCCAGTCAGCTTTTCCTCCAAAATATATCCTAATATTGCCACTGTTCACCCATCCATGGCTACCCCCATGACTGATGGGAGCCCTGCCATCCCTGGACTGATGGGCTGTGGGAGCCCTCCCTCCCCCAAGTCCAATGCCCATGCAGCACCAAAAACTCTGCCCTGTTTAAAACTCCCCACTAGTTCCTATTATTATATATGCAGATATTCAGAGATTTATTATCAGAATCAGTCCACATGACTTGGGGACTGGCAAGTCTGAATTCTGTGGGGCAGACCACAGGTTGCATCTCTGATGAAGGTGACTTTGGATTCCCCAAGAGAAGTGAGCCGACCAAAGTAGAGACAGAAATTCTTCTTCCTGACTGCCAAAATCCTCAGCTCTACCTCCAACTGCATGATGACATTCCAAAGGCCATCTTTGTTAATTATAGATGCAATAAGCTGCAAATGCAATCAACTGACTAATGATTTAAGTCCATATCCATATATCCATAAATCCATCTATGAAGCACCCTCCTAGTAATAATCAGGCCAGTGTTTGATTGACCAAACAACTGGACACCATCAGCCAAGATGGCATGTGAAATTAACCATCCAAGTCATATTCCCTATTTGAGGCCAAATCCACTAGCATGATTTATCCAAACAGGGTCATCTACAAAATAGCAGTAATCTTTAAATCAGATTTCTGAATTAGCTTCTCCGCTTCCTCTCTGCCTTCCCTTCTGCTTGTATCATCAGATTCAGTATGTAGGTGAGCCTCCCTGCTGGATTAGGTATACAATAGAAATCAGAATTAAATGGCTTAAACATATCAGAGGTTGCTCTTTCAGACAAAAGATTCAGGAGATGGGCAGTCTGGGGTGGAGGCAGCCACTCTACCAGGTCATCAGAGACCCTAGCGCCTGTCTTTCTGTTTCAAATTCCTCAGTTTGTGGAAGTCTTCAAAGTCACAATCCAGCTGCTGGAGCGCCAGCTAGCACGTTTGTATTCGAGGCAAGAAGAGAAAGGCTGTCTATCCCTTTTTAAGGACTTTCCTGAAGGCCCACTCAGGTAGCTTCCACTTCCACCTCCCTGGCCCCACTCCTGCAGCTGTCACTCATCTGCTCTTCCCTTCAGCCTGTCACCTAACACCTCACTGGGCTCATCCTATCCCTACTGCCCCCTTCATCCCTAGAACAACCGCACACCAGATCCCTGTAGCCTGTGTCCTTCCTGACAGAGGGAGCCCTGTCTCCCCCAAAACAAGGCTCAGATGATGGTTCTTATTGCCCATCAGTCTACAGGTGGGGGAACCAAGGCCCCAGGCTCCAGCAGCTGGTGTCCCTCCCACGTCCCACCAGGGACACAGATGGTGAAATCTCTCACAGGAGAGAGACAGATCCCCACCTACGCCCAGACACAGAGACCCGAGTCCACAGGGACCCACGGCAGGCCCTGGCTGCTGGGGAGGGTAGAATATAAAAGGGTAGCGAGGTGGAATTTCCAAACCAGAGGATCGGGGGGCAGTCACAAAATCTTAACTGAACACAGCAAGTAGCTAGACAGAAAATACCCAAATCAACTATCTGGGGACCCAGGGGACAGGAGAAGACATTCCAAGGCCCATGTCAGTGAAGGACGAAGAGTCCAAGAAAGTGCAGACAGAGACTGTGTTTCCAGCCGAGGGTCCTGGTGCCCCTTTCCCACCCTTGAAGGAAATAGCAGCAGGAGGCCTGATCCTTTCCTGGAGCATAGCTGCAGACTGGGCATTGTGGGAGTCCTCCACCCGAAGTAAAGTGGGGGACACAGCCCCACATGAAGCCAGATTCTGGCCAGTGAAGTGAAGGCACAGGAAGCCCACAGTTTCAGCACCACTGGGTCAGAGGCTGCCTGGGCTCCAGGAGGTCAACAGCTTCTGAGGACAATTAAGTCACTGAACAGTGCCATCGGCTGGGCTGTCCAGGATGTATCCCAGGCCCGTTGGGTCTGGTCTGTACCCTCTTCATGGGAGCCAGGCCTGTTTTGACTGAGAAATATGGACAACCTCACTGTCAAAGCAGTGCTTACATACAAACCCAGGTATTGCTGGTTGGTGAAAAGTAGAGCATTCCTGGGCCGGCTGTTGGCTGGGGAAGTGGTATCTCTCAGCCCCCCATCTTGAGGTTTTTCCACACAGGAGCCTGGAAAGCACCAGACACACTGTGCCCACAGGTGGAGTCTCAGACAGGGTGCCCAGTGCCCAGCCCCTACCCCTGGAGTCGGCGGTTTCTAGCACACCCAGAGAGCTGCAGCTTTGACTGGCTGTTGCCTGGGTGGGTCCCAGCACAGTGGGAGGCTGCCATGGGAAGAGGCAGGGTTGTGGGGAGAGCTGGCCTGAGAATGCCATCTGCTGGGCAGACGGGGAAAGGACAGTCTGGCAAACTCTTCTGCCCAATCCCTGATGGACTTCCAAAAATGGTTTCACCTCCTGTGTGAGCTTTCACCCATGTTTGGCTGGGAATAACTGACAAATCATGTGCCAAATGAGACATTAAAGTGCCAAGAAACCAACAAGAAATCACAAAACACATGAAGAAATAAGACATCGCCCAGCCAAATGGCCAAATTAAAAAGCTGGAGGACACACAGAACTTATCAAAGATGTCCACGAGAATCTCCTAAATAACTTCAGTGACTTGACTAAAGAGATAAAGGATATCCAGAAGACATTTGAAGAGCCTAAAGAAGACTTTGAAAGAATAAACAAATAGAAGATCTTATGGAAATGAAAGATACTGTAGATCAAATTAAAATTTCCTAGGGAAACACAACAGCAGATTTGAAGAGGCAGAAGAAAGAATAAGCAAACTAGAAGATAGAACAACTAAATTTGAATGCACAAAAGAACAAATGGTGAAAAATACGGAAAATTTTGAATTGGGTGTCAGGGAAATGACCGACGTCACAAAGCACACAAATATAAGAATTATTGGTATCCCAGAAGGAGAAGAGAAGAATAAAGGGTTAGGAAGATTATTTGAGGAGATAATTATTGAAAACTTCCAAACCCTTTTAAAAGATAGAAATATGCAAATCAAAGAAGCCTAATGAACTCCAAATAGAATAAACCCAATAGGTCCACTCCAAGACACCTACCAATGAGGCTGCCAAATGCTGAAGAGAAGGAGAGAATCCTGAAAGAGCAATAGAAAAGGGATTCATCACATTCAAGGCAAGCCGCATAAAACTCTGCACTGACTACTCATCAGGCACCATGGAGGTGCGAAGGCAGTGGTGACACATATTTAAGATTCTGAAAGGGAAAAGTTGCCGGGAAGGAATTGTTTATCCAGCAAAGCCGCCCATCTAAAGTGAGGGTAAGTTTACAAAAAAAATAAAAAATAAAAAAAGTGAGAGGAAGTTAAATTTTTTCACAGATAAACAAAGATCTGAGAGAATTTTTTAACAAGAGACCCACCCTACAAGAAATACTAAAGAGAGTTTTTTCAGCTGAAAAAAAAGAAAAAAAGCAGGGGAGAAAGGTCTGGAGGAAGGGACAGAAGTGAAGAGTATTAGAAAGGATAACTTGAAAGATAAACAGAGAGAGGAAGAGTAGATCTGACAAATAAAAACCAAAGGATAAGATGGATGAATCAACATTATAGTAATAACTTTACAGTAATAACTTTGAATGTTAACAGATTAAACTCCCCAATTAAAAGACAGATTGGCAGAATGGATTTTAAAATATTATCCTGTTTACAAGCAATTCATCTTAAAAACAAAGATACAAATAGGTTAAAAGTTAAAGGATGGAAAGAGATAGTCTATACAAGTAGCAACCAAAATAAAGCTGGGGGAGCTATGCTAAGATTGGACAAAATAGATTTCAAATGTAAAAATGTCATAAGAGACAAGGAAGGACACTATATATTAATAAAAGGGACAATTCACCAAGAGGAAATAACGATCATGAGGCAACCACTGGCAAAACTGAAGCAAGCAATAGATGTTTCTTAAAATAATAATGGGAGACTTCAACACACCGCTCTCTGCTAACCAGCAGGATCAACTAGGAAATACAGAACCTAAACATTGCGATAAATTATATATATGTATATATAGAGAGATTGTTGCATCCTAAAACACCGAATATATATTCTTCTCAGTGCTCATGGAACATTCTCCAGGATAGGTCATATGCAGGGGCACAAAACAAGTCCTAATAATTTTTAAAATATTGAAATTATTCAAAGCACTTTCTCTGGTCATAATGGAATAAAGTTGGAGATCAATAAACACAAAAGAACCAGAACTTTCACAAATAAATGGAAGTCAAACAACACACTCTTAAACAATCAGTAGGTCAAAGGAGTAATTGCAAAAGAAATCAGTAAATATCTGGAGATGATACTTACCTGATATTAACATATCAAAACCTGTGGAATATAGTGAGGGCAGTACTAAGACGGAATTATATACTAAAGTCTGCACTAAAAAAGGAAGAAAGAGCTAAACCAAAGACCCAACTGAACAACTGTAAAAGAAAAGAAATAACAAAGATTAAAGCAGAAATAAATGAATTGGAGAATCCGAAAAAAAAAAATAGAATCAATAAAACCAAAAGTTGGCTGTTTGAGGAGATCAAGATTGACAAACCCTTTAGCTAGACTAACAAAGTAAAAAAGAGAGAAGATTCAGATGAATAAAATAAAAATGAAATGAATGCAATAAAAAATGAAAGGGGGTCATTAACATGGGCCCTGAAGACATTTAAAAAAAAAATCATGAGGCTACTATAAACAAGTATAGTAAACAAACTAGGCAACTTAGATGAAATGGAGAATTTCCCAGAAACACATGGACAACCTACACTGACTCAAGAATAAATAGAAGACCTCAACAAATCAATCACAAGTAAAGAGATGCAATCAGTCATCAAAAATCTTCCTGCAAAGAAAAGCCTAGGGCCAGATGGCTTCACAGGGGAATTTTTTCAAACATCCCCAAAAGAACTGACACCAATCCTGCTCAAACTTCCAAAAATTTGAGGGAAAAGGAGTACTACCTAACTCATTTTATGAAGCTAACATCACTCTAATACCAAAACCAGATAAAAATGCTATGAGAAAGGAAAACTACAGACCAATCTCTGTAATAAATGAAGATAAACAAATTCTCCACAAAATACTTGCAAATCAAATCCAACAGCACATGAAAAGAATTATACATCATGACCAAGTGGGGTTTATTCCAGGAATGCAAGGATAGTTCAAAACAAGAAAATCAATCCCTGCAATACAACACATTAACAAGTTGAAAGGGAAAAATCACATGATTATCTTGATAGATGCAGAAAAAGCATTCAACAAAATTCAGCATCCTTTCTTGATAACAATGGTTCAAAAGGTAGGAATTGTAGAAAACTTCTTCAACATTATAAAGGGCATATATGAAAAATGCGCAGCCAGTATCATACTCAACAGTGAGAGATGAAAGCCTTCCCCCAAGATTAGGAACGAGACAAGGATGCCCTCTGTCACCACAATTATTCAACATTGTACTAGAAGTTCCAGCTAGAACAATCAGGCAGGACAAAGAAATAAAAGGCATCCAAATCAGAAAGGGAGAAGTAAAACTTTCATTATTTACAGATGACATGATTTGGAAAATCCTGAGAAATCTATGACAAAGCTACTTGAGCTATAAACAAACTAAGCAGTGGCACAGGATACAGGATTAACGAGCAAAAATTCAGTATTTAGTAACGGTCTAACCAAGGAGACAAGTAAGAAAAAAATTCCATTTACAATAGTAAGCAAAGAATCAAGTATATTAGGAAAAACTTAACCAAGGATGTAAAGGACTTGTAAAATTTTGCTAAAAGAAATCAAAGAAGACCTAAATAGTTGGAAAGACAGTTCTTATTCATGGATAGGAAGGCTGAATGTAATTAATATGTAAATTCTACCCAAATTGATCTATAGATTCAATGCAATACCAGTCAAAATTCCAACAACCTACTTTACAGACTTGGAAAAGTTAGTTATTAAATCTGTTTGCAGATGGAACCAATGCAATTGCCATCAACAGATGAGTGAATAAACCAAATGTGGTATATATATATATATATATATATATATGATGGAATATTATGCAGCCGTAAGATGAAATGAGGTCCTGAACCATATGACAACACAGGCGAACCTTGAGGACATAAAGCCGAGTGAAGTTAGTCAGACACAGAAGGACAGATACTGTGCTAACTCACTATTAGGGTTCAGGGAAGGTTATCTCAGAGGTCACACTGCAGAATATAGAAGACCTACAGGTACCCAAAACCTACCCAATGAGGCTACCCAATTGCCGAGTCCAGCTCAAGCAACTATTCAAACAGGGTCAGAAGGGGCAGTGCGAGATTGAGAAAAAACACGACACAGAATTTAAGAGAAAGCAGGGCTAGGTGATTCATTGCCTGACTGGTGGCAGCTGACCCCGAGAAGCCAGTGCGAGTCTATTTTATACTGCTTGACAACAGAGTTCTAGATAAGGCAGTGCAGCACAGGAGAATGTGCTTGACGGAATGAACAAGGATGCAGAACTTTCTTGAGAACAGAGTGAACATGAATTAGCCTGCTTGAAACTGCAGAGGCAGAGCTTTCCCACAGAGAGGCCGGATCAGATAAGGCGCAGCCCAGGCAGGACCTCACCCCACTGGAGACCAAGGGGCCGTGCCTCCAAGGTTACTCTGCTGTGACCTTGCCGGCAGTCAGAGGCCTGCTGCATGAGAAACCTGGCCTGGGCCCCAACACCCAATGAGGTTGAACCTAAATGCAAGGGAACAGATAGAAGGGTTATAAGTAACATTGCCATATTGAAGGTGAATGTTATGGAAAGGGGATGTATACTGCCATGTATCCCACTGATTAAATCTGCAATTATAAATAAGTTCTCACATGAATTATTCCAAAGATTTGATAGTAGAAAAAAAGTCGATAGTAGAGGGGTATTGGGGGGGGAGGGGGACTAAAATTGCATGCTATGGCCAATGGTTAACAGGGAGACATCAGCAGTACCAGGCAAATAATTGCAGGGGAGGGACAAGTGATAGGGGGTACTTTTCATTTGATATTTGGTGATGCTGTTTTGTTGGTTCTTTGTCGCTATGAACCAATGAAAATTGTCTAAAATTGAGAGTGCTGTTGATTTACAACCAAGTAATACTGTAAGACATTTATTTTGGACATTATCCATGATGCCCAATAGATGGAGGGAACCAAAGGGACCAATGACTGAGAAGCAGAAGGTGAACTGTGATGCATTTGTATGATGGAATATATACAAAAAAGGAAGGATGTCAAGGGGCATGAAATGAGTTGAATAACCTTGGGACAATGTGTTGTGCAAAATAAGCCAGAAACAAAAGAGCAGATATGCTAAGATCTCTTTCAGAAAATACTTACAAGAAAACTGGAGCCTAGATTGTGAGCCCTTAGAGCAGCCACACTGGGTCTGAAGTTGTAAGTGTATTTCTAGATTCTGAGATGCTGAGCTCTATGGGTATCAGCTGGAATTTCCCTGGAACTCTGAGTAACTCTGACACCTGAGACCCAGAAATGGAGCTGCAGTCCTGAAAGTTAGCACAGCTACACGCAGTAACAGTTAAAGTAACCCAAAAAGAGATCAGGCCCAACTAGAGATAAAAACGAAGCCAATCTGGCTGGACTAAGGTAAATCAGAACACAGGGTGACAGGTCATCATGCATTTACTCCAGACCTTTGCCTACTGTCTGAGACCAAAGGCGGAGAGGCTTGTCACATCTAGAACCTAAACTTTCTGTGATTCACAGTCGGAACCAACCTGTCTGAGAGCTCATCAAACAGCACAAACGCCCGGAGTCCAGGACGGGAACAAGGCTTTGTAATTCTGTACAGCCTAATGTAACACCCAGACACACAGACTATGGTGGGCTGATATTAGGGTATTAGTAATTTAGCTCTCAGAGGAACATGACTGTGTAAACACTGCATTGCCTACATAGAAACCGTGTGCACATTTTACAGCACCCAGCGTTCTCCCTATGTGAAGAAGTGTTTGGTACCTGGTAGTTTGGGCTTTGGAAGGCGTCGTCTTTTTCTTCATCATCTGCTTTTAGTTTATCCTGGTTTATACTTTTCCATTCAATAATGTATTTTTTTAATAATAGGAAATTTCCAACATGCAGAGTAGAGAGACTAATATATTAACCTCCATTTCCTCAACAGCCAGCTCTAAAAATTATCAACTCATGACTAATCTTCCTTTATCTACATTTCTACCTACTCCTCCCTACTCCCTGTATTATTTAAAGCCAATCCCAAACTTTGTGTTTTCTTAAAAATGCCACAGTCCTTTTTCTTTCATTTTTAAAAATAAGCTTTATTGCAGTGTAATCGATATATAATAAATTGCATATATTTAAAAAGTACAATTTTTTAAAGTTTTGTTTCATGTATATGCCTTTGAACCCACCACAATCAAGACAGCGAACATATCCATCATCCCCCAAGGTTCTTCATGTCCTTTGGGAGTCCCCCCATCCTGCCCCTCTCTGCCTCCCACATTCAAGCAACTACTCATCTGCTTTCTGTCAAGATAGATAAATGGAATCATACAGCATGTACTCTTTTCCTGTCTGGCTTCTTTCACGATGCTGAGGTCTTTTATTTATTCAACAAATACCACTGTGTTTCCATTAGATCTTATATTGGAAGTTGGCTTTGTTGGACCAGGTCAGGGAAGATGGTGGCTTCGGCCAGGTGGTTACCATGGAAACCATGAGCCACCATCAATTAGTGATCTACTCGGAGGGATTGCTGATCAGACCAGCTGGATGTCCAAAGTAGAGGGAGGAATCCAGAATTGGCCTTCAGATTTCTAGCTTGAGCACACCTGTGTGGAGTGTAATAAATGTAAGAAGACTCAGGAATAAGTATGAATTTTCATCATTTAATCTTACTGGGTGTTCATTGATTTTTCAAAGTTATTATTTGTATTAGCTGGGGTTCCCTAGAGAAACAGAATCAGCAGGAGATATCTGTAAATATAAAGTTTATAAAAGTGTCTCATGCAACCATGGGGATGTAAGAGTCCAAGGTCTATAGGGCAGGTTGAGGTAAAAGTAATCCAGAACACAGGGGTAAGGAAGACAGTGTCTATATATTAGAACCACACATACTCTTTGAGACCAAAGGAAGAAAGTTTTATTTGGTCTGGAACCAAAATTTTCTGTAGCACACAATCGAACTCAACCTATGTGTATAGCTCATTTGAACAATTGAAACACAGGGAGCCAAGAATAAGATAGAGGTCCTTTAATCCTGTGTAGCTTAATGTAATGCCTGGATACATCCCAGAGTATACTAAGTAGATAATCAAAAAGTATTGGCAAAATCCCTTGAGGGATGGGAGAAAAAACTATTAATTGAACTATTAAGCTTTACCATCAGAAAATCCCCTGATACTGTGTCAAACTTTAGGGACACCCAAGTCAATAGGCCATTCT
Source organism: Myrmecophaga tridactyla (assembly GCA_004026745.1). NCBI lineage: Eukaryota > Metazoa > Chordata > Mammalia > Pilosa > Myrmecophagidae > Myrmecophaga > Myrmecophaga tridactyla. The sequence continues at coordinate 16,776 of PVIY010013741.1, read as the reverse complement.
CTTGATCATGAGGCTTACTCTTGTGAAGCTTATGTAGGTAGTGGAGAAGTTTAGACTACCTATAGGCCTGCCTAAGAGTTACTTCTGGAGGACCTCTGTTGTTGCTCAGATGTGGCCTCAGTCTCTTGAAGCCCAACTCTGCAACTGAAATCAACGCCCTCCCTGCTATGTGGGACATGACATCCAGGTGTGAAAGTCTCCCTGGAGATGTGGGAGATTACTCCCAGAGATAAATCCAGCCCTGCCACCATGGGATCAACACTTCCATCCTGACAAAAAGGAAGAAAAGAAGTGTAACTAATAAAGTATCAGTGGCAGAGAGAGTTCAAATAGAGTCGAGAGGCTACTCTGGAGGTTGCTCTTAAGTTGCAGTTAGACCTTGCTATCTATCATAATCTGCCAACCCCCAACCAGGACCATTCCATCCAATACCAATGCTAAAGAACACCTAGGGAAATATATAAGATTTGACAAGGGTTCCATACACTAGAGTAACTTTCCTGAAACCTAAAACCTCCAGATGGGTCCCCGAAACAGATGAGTCCTGAAACCTAGAGGGCCCAGCCTCTCAGAACTAGTTCCATCTCCCTACCCCATATTAGTGACAGACCCTTCCAACATGAAAAAGTTAGAATGGCCATAGTCCGGACACCCCTAAAGAGAGGGATGGAAAGATCAAAGGTGATGGTAAAGTTACACAGAGAAGATAGGATTTAACAAATGAATATGAATGCTGAATTATTAAATTGATATCTCTTTTAATTGTGGAATTGTAACCCATGTCAAACTCTGAAATATGTTCTACAACTAATTGTGGTGTTGTGCTTTGAAATTTATTGATTTTTTTATTATATGTTATTTTTCACAAAAAAGAAAGAAGGAAGTTGATTGTTGTGATAAAAAAAAATATTTAAGCCTTCCAGCCTCCTATATTCTGGAGTTGCTAGAAGGAAAAATCTGAAAGAATCATATGGTAACCCATGACAAACTCTGGGATTTGTCCTATAACTACTTGTTGAAGAGTGCTTTGAAAACTATTGCTTTTTTTAATTTCTTTGCTCTGTATATATGTTATAATAGACAATTTAAAAAGTTAAAATAAAATAACATCTATAGGGCAGGCTGTGAGCTAGCAGCGCCAATGAAGGTCCTCAACAAATTCTCAAGAGAGGCTGGCTGGCTGAAGCAATAAGAGGGATTATATCTTCTGAATCCTCCTTAAAAGCCTTCCAGTAATTAGATTAAGCATCATCACTCATTGCAGAAGGCACTCCCCTTAGCTGGTTGCAAATGCAATCAGCTGTGCATGCAGCCAATGTGATCATGATTTAAGTCCATGAAATGTCCTCACAACAACAGACAGGCCAGTGCTTGCCCGACCAGACAACCAGGCACCACCACCTGGCCACGTTGTCACACGAGCCTGACCATCACAGCCCACCCCTTATCAGCTTCACAGATATACACATCACCCTAAACCATATCTAATCTTTAAATAGAGAACAATAACAGGCACATTTTTTCCTCACCTAACAATACTCAACTGTACCTCATACAACCAGAAACACATTAAATCTCCCCAGAATAGGGTGCAAGTCCTTGGGTAATATTCACTCTTAAAGTTGATATCTTACAACTTAAACACTATAACATGAACAAAACAGCTTAGTCACATGATAAATGGGGTAAAATAAAGAGGAAAACAGAGATATTTGATTTATATATAAATATATAGATATTAATTACAAAGCAAGGAAGAAATAGTCATACCATTACAGTCTTCATTTCTATAACTGATCGCATGATAGTAGCTTATATTTATCACTACCTTCTTCCATCCCATGTTCCCTTTACCCTCAGCAAGCACTTCAGCTGACCACGGTTCTTTGCCTGGTAGAGTGACCCAAGCCTTCATTCCTGAAGTTTCAGAGCCATTGGTAGTTGTTTTAGTCTGCCAAAGCTGCCAGAATGCAGTACACCAGAGATGGATTGGCTTTTAATAAAAAAAGATTTATTTAGTTAAAAACGTATAGTTCTTCAGAGGAAAGGCAGCTAACTTTCAGCTAAGGTTCTTTCTTATGTGGGAAGGCACAGGGTGATCTCAGCTGGCCTTCTCTCCAGGCCTCTGGGTTCCAACAACTTTCCCTGGGTGATTCCTTTCAGGATCTCCAAAGGCCTGGGCTGACCTGCGAGTGCTGAGATGAGGTATGCTGAGCTGCTTGGGCTGTGCTACGTTGAGTCTCTCATTTAAGCACCAGCCAGTTAACTCAAACATCATTCATTGCAGCAGGCACGCCTCCTAGCCGACTGCAGATGTCATCAGTGACAGATGAGGTTCACATGCCATTGGCTCCTGTCCACAGCAATAGAACTAGGCACCTTCACCTGGCTAAGTTGACACCTGGACCTAAATACCATATGTAGATGTATTAGGGTTCTCTAAAGAAACAGAATCAGCATGAAATATCTGTAGATATAAAATTTATAAAAGTGCCTCACATAACTGTGGGAACGTACAGTGCAAAATCCATAGGGCAGCTGTGAAGCTGATGACTCCAATGGAGGGTCTGGATGAACTCCACAGGAGAGGCTCGCCAGCCGAAGCAGGAAGAGAGCCTGTCTCTTCTGAATCCTCCTTAAAAGGCTTCCAGTGATTAGATTAAGTATCAGTCAGTGCAGAAGACACTCCCCTTGGCTGACTACAAATGGAATCAGCTGTGGATGTAGCTGACGTGATCATGACCTAATGCTATGAAATGTCCTCATTGCAACAGACAGGCCAGCACTTGCCCAACCAAACAGGTGCCACCACCTGGCCACTTGAACCTGACCATGGCAGTAGTCCTGCCTGGATTAGATTGTCACAGTTTTCCACTGATTTTAATCACAGGGCACGGTAGTACTAGGAGACACCTGAGGGGATCGCCTATATTCCAGGAAAACTCTTCTTTACTTCCATTGTATAGGTGCAGTCCTAATTCCCCTTGATAGTCAGGGTCAGTCACCCCAGCCAGTAAAGTAATCCCCTTCTTGGCTTGTGGATCCAGGGGCATGAGTAGCCCAAAGTGACCAGGTGGCAGTCTTAGATTCCAGTTCAATGGAATCATTGTTGTTTCTCCTGGTGGAAGCACTCCCCCTTCTGGAACTAAAACCTGTAGACCAGCAGAGCTGTGGGTCGCAGTCACAGGAAGCAAAAATCTTCCTAGTGGATCATTAGGGGTAATAGTGAGTGGTGCCACTCCCATTTCCACCCCTTGGTTCCTGGACTCATGGATCCTGGCTATGGGAGAAAGAGAACCATACAGCGGATGCTGATTCAGAGCATACACAGCTTCCTGGAGGACATTACCCCAGGCTTTCAAGGTATTGCCACCTAGTTGGCACCGTAATTGAGATTTCAAAAGGCCATTCCACCATTCTATCAATCCAGCTGCCTCTGGATGATGGGGAACATGGTAAGACCAGAATTCCATGAGCATATGCCCATTCCTGCACTTCATTGCTGTGAAGTGGGTTCCTTGATCAGAAGCAATGCTATGTGGAATACCATGACGATAGATAAGGCATTCCATAAACCCACGGATGGTAGTTTTGGCAGAAGTATTGCACGCAGGGAATGAAAACCCATATCCAGAGTATCTATTCCAGTTAGAACAAATTGCTGCCCCTTCCATGATGGAAGTGGTCCAATGTAATCAACCTGCCACCATGTATCCAGCTGATCACCTCGGGTGCTATATCAGAGGCTGAGTGTGGGTCTCTGTGCTGGAAGATTGGGCACTCAGCAGTGATCGTAGCCCGGTCAGCCCTGGTGAGTGAAAGTCCATGTTGCTGAGCCCACGCCTAACCTCCATCCCTACCACCATGACCACTTTGTTCATGAACCCATTGGGCAATGACGGGAGTAGCTGGGGAAAGAGGCTGACCGGTATCCACAGAACAGGTCATCTTATCCACTTGATATTAACACCTTCCTCTGCTGAGTCACCCTCTGGTGTGCATTCACATGGGACACAAATATCTTTCTTTCCACTCAGAAAGGTCTATCCACATACCTCTTCCCCAGACCTCTTTGTCTACGAATCTTCTAATTAGGCTCTTTGCACATCTCTGACCATCCAGACAAACCATTAGCAACAGCCCACGAGTCAGTATACAAGCCCATCTCTGGCCAGTTGTCCTTCCAAGCAAAATGAACAACCAGGTGCACTGCTCGAAGTTCTGCCCACTGGGAGGACTTCCCCTCACCACTGTCCTTCAAGGACACCCCAGAAAGGGGTTGTAGTGCTGCAGCTGCCCACTTTCGGGTGGTAAAGGCCCGAGTTTTCCTCAATTCACTGTAAGGAACTCCCCAAGAGGCTATAGCTCTGGTCTGGGAAAGAGAAGGTAATGTGGCAGGAGTGGAGACCAAGGGCATTTGGGCCACTTCCTCATGTAACTTACTTGTACCTTCAGGAACTGCTCTGGCCCTATCTCATATATACCATTTCATTTTATGATGGAGTGCTGCTGTGCACGCCCAACTTTATGGCTTGGTGGGTCAGACAACACCCAGCTCATGATAGGCAACTCAGGTCTCATAGTAACTTGGTGGCCCAAGGTTAAGCATTCGGTCTCTACTAAGGCCCGGGAGCAGGCCAAAAGCTGTTTCTCAACAGGAGAGTAGTTATCTGCAGCAGATGGTAAGGCTTTGCTCCAGAATCCTGAGTCTAGCACCATTGGATCTGCGGGATCATACGGCCCAGGTGGCAGAGCAGCTTGTACAGCAGCCCGGACCTGTCACAGAGCCTCCTCCTGTTCAGGTCCCCGCTCAGAGACAGCAGCTTTTCTGGTCACTCGATAAATGGGCTGGGGTAGCACCCAGATGAGATTTATCTTAACAGCATCTAGTCTACGGGTGAAAGCTATATTTAAAACACTTTAAGTTTATTCCCAGGATTTCTGGCTCTTCTTAGAAACGCTCTTAAATAAAGGCTAGTGCCATTGTGAAACTGAAAATAATGAATTTCAACTCCACCTCAAGTGTTTGCGGTATCATTTGGACTGGGAAAGAAAGTAGTGGAAGGGCAGATAACATTTTCAGACTTTTAAATCTTTCTTGAAGGCTTTTAAATCTTTCTTGAAGTGATCATCTTTCCGTGCGTTGTGATCCACGAAATGCTTTTGTGCTGGTTCACCATAAAAAGTCCATGTTCAGCAAACATCTTATGCTGCAATGCCCTCCTCTGCTTCCGTGACTCTAGCTATGTCATTATAATATTATATTAACATAAAAGTTAAGTTTTAATATATAAAACAAATAAATTAGTTCCACAAGGGTTAAAAAAAAAAAAGTATTGACAGAGTCCCTTGAGGGTCCAAAGAAAAAAAAATGAAACTATTAAGCTTTCCCATTGGAGAAACCCCAGGCACCCTCTCAACCACTGAGGACTCCCAGGAAAATAGCCCTGGATTTTGAGGCTTGTCCATATGAAACTTATTGCTGTAAGGGAGAAGATTAGACTACCTATAAAGAGGCCTAAGAGTTGCTTTCAGGAAACTTTTGTTGCTCAGATGTGACCTCTTTCTCTAAGCCCAACTCTGCAAGGAAAATCATTGCCCTCCCCCTATGTGGGGCATAACATGCAGGGGTGAAAGTCTCCCTGGAGATGTGGGAGAGGACTCCCAGGGATGAGCCTGGCCCTGGCACTATAGGACCGTGGGATTGGCAGCACCTTCCTGAACCAAAGGGAGAAAAGAAGTAATAAAACAAGGCATCAGTGGCTGAGAGAGTCACATGGAGTCACGAGGCTATTCTGGAGGCTACTCTTACGCAAGCTTCAGTTCATACTGCTTGCCATGGTTTGCTCTCTTCCCATCAACACCACTCCTGCTGACTCTTAAGTACAATTTGGGCTTGAACTGAGACTTTATAAAAGCTTCATGCACTAAGCTTGCTTTCCGGGAACATATAATTTCCAGAGGATTTCTAGGCTAGATCAATCCTGTTACTCAGTAATCAATCCTGTTACTTTCCAAGATCATCAACTAATTCCATCCCTCTATCCTTTAGTGTCCGCACCCCTTCCCAACATGAAAAAGTCAGAACAGGCATTGTCTGAAGATCCCAATAGATCGGGAGAAGGGTCAAAGGAGAAGGAGGAGGTATAATAGAGAAAATAGGATGCAACAAATGAATATGACTGCTGGCTCACTATAATGATATTTCTTTTGGCCCCCAGTGTTTCAGAGTAGCTAGAAGGAAAAATCTGAAATAGTGGAATGGTAATCCGTAACAAACTCTCAAGGGTGGTGCAAGGGTAGTTCAGTGGTAGCGTTCTCGCCTGCCATGCAGGAGACCCGGGTTCAATTCCCAGAGCCTGCACATGCCCCCAAAAAAGCCACAAAACTTTCATAACAAACTCTGAAATCTTTTCTGTGACTACTTGTTGAAGCGTACTTTGAAAATTATTGCTTTTTCTTTCTTTTCTTTGTATATATGTTACAGTTCACAATAAAAAATGTTTTTAAAATAGAAGAAAAATGAAAGGAAGGAAGCTAGCTAGCAAGGGAGGAAGGAAGAGAGGGACAATGGAAAGGAAGAAACCATATGCAGCATGTTTCATAAAACTATGCTCTTCCTAACACTTTGTTAAAGGCATTTACGATGAAATTTTCCTCAAAGAAAAATGAACTTATGCCCAATTTTAAACCATATATGCATTTAGGCAATATATTATCAACTGGAAACCATTACAATACAACTATCTAGTAAAAAGAAAATTATTTCGAAAGAAAAGGGTTCTCAAATAGCCAAAAGAAACCTGAAAAAGAAGAACGAAGTGGGAGGTCTTAACACTTCCTGACTTTAAACTCATCCTAAAGTCACAGTGGTCAAAACAGCATGGCTACTGGTACAAAGATAGATATATTGATCAATGGAATTGAATTGAGAGTTCAGAAATAGACGTTCAGATCTATGGTCAACCGATTTTTGACAAGGCCCCCAAATCCACTGAACTAGGACAGAACAGTCTCTTCGATAAATGGGACTGGGAGACTGGATATTCATATGCAAAGGAATGAAAGAAGACCCCTATCTCACGCCCTATGCAAAAATTAACTCAACGTGGATCAAAGACCTGAGCATAAGAGCCAGCACTATAAAACTCCTAGAAGAAAATATAGGGAAGCATCTTCAAAGTGTTTAGACCTTAGCCCCAAAGCAGAAGCAATGGAGAAAAAAAAATAGATAAATGGGAACGCCTCAAGACTGAGCACTTCTGTGCTTCAAAAGACTTTGTCAAAAAGGTGAGGAGGCAGCCGACTGAATGGGGAGAATATTTGATAACCACATATCTGATAAGGGTTTGATATCCAGCATATATAAAGAAATCGTACAACTCAATAATAAAAGGATACCAACCTATTTATAAAATGGGCAAAATATATGAATAGACATTTTCCTAAGAGCAAATACACATGGCTAAAAAGCACATGAAAATATGTTCATCTTCATTTGCTACTAGGGAAGTGCAAGTAAAAACCAGAATGAGCTATTGTCTCATACCCGTAACAATGGCTGCTATTAAACAAACAGGAAACCATAAATGTTGGAGAGATGTGAAGAAATAGGAACACTTATGCACTGCTGGTGGGAATGTAAAATGGGACAGCTGCTATAGAAGATATTTTGGTGGTCCCTCAGAAAACTAAACATTATGTTGCCCTATGATCCTGCAATTCCACTACTCAGTATATACCCAGAAGAGCTGAGGGCAGAGATACGATCAGAAACTTGCATGCTGATGTTCACAGGGGCATTACGTGTAATTGCCAAAAGATGGAACGACCCAATGCCTCGCAGGAGAGGAGTGGATGAATAAAATGTCGTATATTCATATGATGGAATATTATACACCTGTAAGATGAAATGAGTTCCTGAAGCACTTGACAACATGGATGAGCCCTGAGGACATAATGCTCAGTGAAATAAGCCAGACACAAAAAGACAGATATGGTATGACTTCACTAATATGAACTAACTAGAACACATAAACTCAGAGTCTTCAAATGTAGAAATAGGGTACTAGAGATAGACAGGAGCTAGAGAAGGGGGAGCAGTTACCTAAAATGTACAGAATTGTTAAGAGGTTGAAATTAAGTTTTCAGGAATGAATAGAGGTGACGGTAGCTTGTTATTGGGATTATAAGTAGTGGTGACGTGTTGTAGGTGAACTCGATTGAAAGTGATAGTTTACAGTCGTGTACATAAATAAGTTTTTTGCAGGAACTACTATAAATGTAAAAGAAAATAATAGAAATAGAGTGGTCTATGGGAAAATACATAGCTATGGCAATATATGGACTATAGCTAATAATAATATTTAATATTCTTTCATCTACAATAACGAATTTACTACGCCAATACTGTGGGTCAACAATAGGAGAAATAAGGGGTATAGGAGGATTTGAGTTTTATTTTTTATTCTTATTTCTGTTCTAGAGTAATGAAAATGTTCTAAAATTGACCATGTGATGACACTGTGAGCCAGTGATTGTCCATTTCGGATGGTTTGTGAATGTATCTCAAGAAAACTGCATTGAAAAAAAAACAAACCCGATAACCTCCCTGGCCTCTGAGTCCTACAGCCGGGCAGGCCCCTTTTGCATGCTCTGTGACGCTGGGAAAGGTCATCCCAGGTGCTGGGGGCTAATCACGCCCCCCACGAGGACCCCTCTTACCCGGCCTGGACAGGCCTTGTCGGCTCTCTGGGGACCGGCCCAGCCCCCGCCCCTCCCAGCTCCAGCTTAGCCCTCTTGGACGGCCCACTCTGGCCTGGTGGTCTCCAGCAGCTTACAACCCTCAGGGCACCATCAGAGAGACAGACCCTCTAGGACAAGGTAGATAGATGAAAGACGGATGGAAAGGTGGATGGACAGATGGATAGATGCTAAGAAAAATGTCCAAATCAAGGCATCATCAAGGCAACGCTTTCTTCCTGAAGACCAGCTGGCGAGGCCTGTCTCCTGGGCCTCCCGCCCTCCTCCGAGGGCTACCAAAGGACAGGTGTCCCCTGGGGTCCTTCCGGCTCTGACTTCCCTGACTTGGCTGCCTGCTGAGGGCTGAGCCCCTTGCATGGACTCTGTCTCCAGCCCCGGGAGGCGGTGTGGCAGGAAGGAGGGCAGGCTGGCCTCTCTGCGAGGGTCCTTGGCCAGCTGGAGCCCCTGTTCTCCCAGGCAAGAGGCCACACAGGCAGCAGACCCCAGCTGGGAGGCGGCCTCTTTCTCCCAGTGCCTGCACGAGGACAGACTTCTGCAGGGACGCGAGCCTGGCTCTCTGCCACCCTGCCAGGGAAGGGAAAAGTGACTTCCAAGAACTAAGCCTGTTCAGGAATCTTGGTGACTCGAAAGTACCTGTTCTCTACGCTGGCACTGGCAAGGGGAGGCCGATTCTGTGCCAGCAGGCTTGGATGTGGCAGGATGGGGGGCCTCCAGTCTGGAGGCCCTCGTCTTCCCGTCCCCACTGGCCTCCGCTGCCCTGCGCTGCTGGCTCGTTGGGGGACATTATGGAGGTGTCTCTTGCCTGCTTCAGGTTGGCCAGTGTTGCCTTATGCATCCATCTACCTAGAGATCACCTGTCGTCTACCTATCAATCAATCCAGACTGGCCTGTGGCCGTGTGAAGCTGCCTGTACCCCAGAAAATCATGTTCTTGAGGCTGATCCATCCCTGTGGTTGTCAGCTCATTTGATGAGGTGGCGTCAGTCAAGACCAGCCCGGGGTCAGCCTTAGTATTCTTCCTGGAGTCCTTATAAACAGGGCAGGTACGGAGAGGGAGGGGAAGCAGCAAGCAGGAAGCTGGAAACGAAAGCTGGAAGAGAAGGGCAAGGCGAGCAGATTCGCCGCGTGCCTGGCCATGGGGCCAAGGAGCCCAGGGTCACCTCCAAAGCGCACGCTTCAGTGGTTTTCACTAATTTCCACAGAGTTGTGCAACCATCACCCCAATCATAGAACATTTCCTTCACCCCAAAAAGGAGCCTCATACCCAAGAGCAGTCACTACCCATTTCTTTCCATCCCCCAGCCCTAAGCAATCGTTAGTCTCCTTTCTGACTCTGTGGATTTGCCTGTTCTGTAACATTTCCCGTGAATGGGATGATACAAGATAATGATCTTTTGTGGCCGGCTGCTTTCACTTGGCATAAGGTCTTCCAGTTCATCCGGGTGGTCACGTCCTTCTGTGGCTGGATAATATTTCCTCGTATGCTGCCTCAGTTTCCAGGCTGCTGTGGCCATCCCCACTGAATGCCGTAAACAGGGGGAATGTGTCGGGTCATGGTTTCAGAGGCAAGAGGCCGGGCTTCCTCCTGGGGTCAGCGGCACGTGGCTGCCAGCCATCCACCTGGGGTTCCTTGGCTTTCCGTCATACACCGCTACCCTCTCCTTTCTCCGCCAGTTTCCCGCTGGCTTCTGGCCTCCACCGCCTCCCGAGACCTTCTCTGGATGGCGTCCAGTATCAGGGTTAAGACCCACCCTGGACCAGGCGGGCAACCCTGTCCCAAAATAGCATCTTCCAAGTCCCTATTTACAATGGGGTCACACCCACAGGAACGGGTTAAGGTTAAGAACATGTTTTTTTTTCTGGGGTCCATAGCTCAATCTGCCCCATGTGGACATACCACGTCCTACTGGTTAATTTATCAGTTGATGGACATCAGGGTCATATGCCCACTTTCGAGCTATTGTGAATAATGCTGTCGTGAGCAGTGATGCACGCGTTTCTGTGGAGTCATGTTTTCATTTTTCTTGTATTTATACCTTGGGTAATTGCTGATTCATGTGCTGACTGTGTTCAACCATTTGAGGAGCTGTTCGACTTTTTCAAAATGGCCGCACCATCAGCAATGTATGAGGGTCCAATTTCTCCCCATCTCACCAACACCCGTTACAGTCTGGTTTTTGTTGTAGTCCTCCTATGGGGATGAAGGGGCCTCTCACTGTGTCTGATTTACATTTCCCTGACAGCTGACGATGCGGAGTATTTGTTAACATATGTATTGGACATTTGTACATCTTCCTGGGAGAAATGTCTGTTCACATCCTTTGCCCAGTTTTTACTTGGGTTGTCCTTTTATGATTGAATTGTAAGTGTTCTTTATATATCCTAGATACAAGTTCATTACACGATTATGATTTACAAATATTTTCTCCCATCCCATGAGTTGTCTTTTCTCTTTCTGAATGATGTTCTTTGCAGCAAACGTCCCTGATTTTAGATGAAATCCAGTTTATCAAATTTTCTTTATTTTGTTGCTTGTGCCTTGGAGGTCGTATCTAAGAAATCACTGGCTAATTAAAGGTCATGACGATTTACACCTGTTTTCTCTTCCTGAATGTTTTACAGTTTTAGCTCTCTCATTTACAGCTGGACCCTTTTATTTATTTTAAGGATTTAAAAAATTATTTGAATAGTGAAATAAATTATGCATGCCAAAGAACATATATCCTATGTGTTCAGCTTAAATAACAGTAATAATCATTCAAATGTCCGTGTTGTGCTCACCCGGCTTAAGCATCAGAGCACCGCCACGCCCCCACGCCCTCACAAGCCTTTGCATCTGCCCCTCAGTCGCATCCCCTTTCCTCCTTGCAAGGGGTAACCTTTATTACGACATAGGTGTTGTCACCCCTTTCATTTTCCCTGCAATTTTCTACTTGCATCGAAAACCAAAACAACTTACGGTTTGGTTGTAGCTGTTTATTTTAGCTTTGTATACTTTGAATCACAGCGAGTTTATTTTCTCTTCTTTCAGAATCATGGCTTTGAGAAGGCTCCACACCATGGCACATGGAAGTCAATCGTTTTCACTGCCATAGACCAGCCCGGGTTCGGTTTCCCTTGAGCTGCTGATGGAAATTTGTTTCTGGTTTTTGTTGTTGTGGACAATGCTGCCACCCACATTCTGATATAAGAGGGGACATGTAAATGAGGAGAATTTCTGGGGCACATGGTTTACTAGGTCATGCCAGATTGTTTTCCAAAGCAGTCATCACGTTCTGAGCTTGGTTGCTCTGTGCCCTTGGTAACACGTTACGGTGTCAAACCTTCTCAGTGGTGCCAATCCTTTGAAAGTGAATCACCTGACACCTCATTGTCACTTTAATTTCCATCTCCCTGATTGTGAATAAAGGTGAACACACTTTCACGTCTTTGCCTGCCATATGGGTCTCCTCTCTGTGAAACGCCTACCCAGCTGGCGCCTCCCTTTTCCATTAGGTCGTTTGGGATTTTCTCCTCACTGCTCTTACAGGCATCTTTTGGATGCTGACCTCCCATCAGATGTCTTCTTGCTCAAGTTTGCGTGGGAATTGTGATGTAACCTCCTCCCAACTCAAGTCTGTGCCTTGTCCTCTGTTCCCCATGCAGGGGGTTTGTGAGAACACGGACTCTGGACCACGCTACTGTGGGCTAGGTGGGTCTTTTAAGGTCGTCTGCCTCCAGGTCCCCTACTTCCACATATCCTCCCCCCTCCCCAGGAGCCACGTCCCCCAAACTCCACAGTGTGACCACCAGCCGAGTTCTTCTTCACCACCTCCCCACCCCGTCACCCCTCACCCACATCACAAGACAGGGCAGGACCCCCTACCCATCTCCCGTTTGAAATGGGGTCTTCCCCAGGCCTGCTCCATTTTCTCTTCTTCTCATGAACCTGCTGTAGTTGGATGAACCCTGCAGGGCCGTAACGTGGGCTTTTCTGTACAGAACACACCCACAGCTGGGCATCCACCTTCTGTGGGCCCTCCATTGCTGGAGGTCCAAGCCTTCCTTTCTTTTCTGTTGTCTTTTCACAACGCTGATTAAACTTTACTCTTAAAAGCAGAACAACTGCTTACATGCAGACACAGCACAAAGCGTTCCCCAGAAACTAGGACATGATGGCCCGATCGTTAGAAAACCAGCTTATGCCACTGGAATCAATTCTTCTCTCTCGGAGGCTGACATGCCCTTCCGATCCCATCAACCAAGAAACAAAATCAGTAATCTGTCTCCATATAATATTTCTCAAGAGTCTGACTGCATGTCTGACACTACACTTTAAGTCATTTTAAGGCAACTTAGAAAATTGCAACTTGGGCCACAGCCAAGGAGATAAAAATCACAAAATGTCCAAGTTCCAGATTAACAGAATGGTTTTTACCCACATTCCATCTCATTTTGGCTCCAACCCCAAGGGGCCTCTAAGAGAAAGAGTATCAGGTGCGATTAACAGTCCTTCCATGAAGCGAGAGGGATTTTGGGTTTTCTTCAAGAAACCAGGACTCAGAGCGATGCTAATGACTGGATAATAAACCATTCATGAATTGAGTAGTTTTCAATCCTTTACTGTCAGCAAACTTGTAGGCAAATCTATCAATTCATTCCCAGATGATACGTGTTAAATCATTGATGACCACCGTGATTGGGAAACAGATCCCAGAACATTAGATCACTGAAGTAACATTGCTATAATACCGAACTGTGTGGATGAGGTTTTTTATTCAATTCTCCATCTATAATATGAAAACTTAGAATAGGTGGTGTTTCCGGTTTGCTAAAGGGCTGGAATGTGATATACCAGAAATGGCTTTTACAGAAGGGATTTATAATGCTACAAATTGATAGTTCTAAGGCCATGAAAATGTCTAAATTAAGGCATCCAGAGAAAGATGCCCTGGCCCTGAAGAAAGGCTGATGTCTGTCACATGGGAAGGCACAAGGCAATGTCCACAGTTCGTTTTCCCCAAAATGTCTCTGGGCTCCGGTGCGTCCTTTCTGGTTCCTCTGGGGCGTTTTGGTCTCTGAGCTCTCTCCTAAATGTGTCTCCCTTTAAGGACTCCAGGATGTGGATTAGGGCCTACTTGAACAGGTGGGATCACATCTCCATGGAAACAACCTAATCAGAAGGCCCCACTCAACAGTCTGGCCAGCCCCCATAAGACTGCATTAAAAGAAAAGGTTTGGGGTATCTGTGTGACACCTAAGACTCAGAGTAGGAGTTCTGAGCTCTGAAAGTCAGCATTGCCACATACAACAACTGTTAAAGAAAATGAAAAAGAGAAAAGGCTTCAGTTAGAGGTAAGAATGAGACTGATCACATTGGGACTAAGGTAAATCAGATTACAGGGTAAAGGATGACATTGTCTGTATTTTAGAACTTCACCTACTCTATGAGACCAAAGGAAGAAAGGTTTATTTTGTCCAAAACCTAAATTTTCTGCAGCACATAATCTAACTCAACATGTCTGGAGAGCTCATTGAAACAACCCAAACACATGGAGCCCAGAATGGGAATGAGGGCTTGTAATTCCGTGTAGTTTAATATAATACATGGATACATACCAGAGCATGTTGGGCAGATAATTAAAAAGTATTGGCAAAGTCCCTTGAGGGATGGGAGAAAAAATATGAAACTATTAAACTTTACCCTTGGGGAAACCCCTGATACTGTCTCAAACATTAGAGACGCCCAAGTCAGTAAGCCATTTGAAGCTTATTTATGTAGCAGAGAAGCTAAGTCTACCTAGAGGTATATCTTAGAGCTATTTCCAGAGAACCTCTTTTGTTGAGGTTCTCCACACACTCTCTCTAAGCCCAACTCTACAAGGAAAATCATTGCCCTCCCCCCTAGTGAGACATGACATCCGGGGCGAAAGTCTCCCTGGCAGCATGGGAGATGACTCCCAGGGATGAGCCTTGCCCTGGCACCATGGGATCAACAATGACATCCTGACCAAAAGGGGGAAAAGAATTGTGACAAATAAGATATCAGTGGCTGAGAGACTTCAAATAGAGTCAAGAGGCTACTCTGGAGGCTACTCCTACACAAGCTTCAGCTAGATATTGCTGCTTATCATGGTGTGCTAACCCCGAACCAAAACCATTCCTGCCAACCCTAAAGAACACCTAGGGCTCTATCTGAGATCCTGCAAAGGTTCATGCACTATGATTACTTTCCGGAAACCTACAACCTCCAGATGTGTTCTAGTTTGCTAGCTGCCAGAATGCAATATACCAGAAACGGAATGGCTTTTAAAAAGGGGAATTTAATAAGTTGCTAGTTTACAGTTCTAAGGCTGAGAAAATATCCCAATTACAACAAGTCTATAGAAATGTCCAATCAAAGGCATCCAGGGAAGGTACCTTGGTTCAAGAAGGCCGATGAAGTTCAGGGTTTCTCCTTAAGTGAGAAGGCACATGGTGAACAGTCAGGGCTCCTCTCCCAGCTGGAAGGGCACATGGTGAACACGGCGTCATCTGCTAGCTTCTCCTGGCTTCTGGTTTCATGAAGCTCCCCAGGAGGCGTTTTCCTTCTTCATCTCCAAATGTCGCTGGCTGGTGGACTCTGCTTTGTGGTGCTGCAGCATTCTCCGCTCTCTCCGAATCTCTCTCATTCTCCAAAATGTTTCCTCTTTTATAGGACTCCAGAAACTAATCAAGACCCACCCAAATGGATGGAGACACGCCTCCAGCTAATCCAGTTTAACAACCACTCTTGATTAAATCACATCTCTAGGGAGATGATCTAATTACAGTTTCAAACATATAATGCTGAATAGGGATAAGAAGAAACAGCTGCCTTTACAAAAGGGGATTAGGATTAAAACCTGGCTTTTCTAGGGGACATACATCATTTCAAACCAGCACAAGATAGATTCCTAAGCCAGAGAAGTCCTGAAATCCAGAGGGGCCAGCCTCTCCAGAACATCAGTTAGTTCCATCCCCCACCCCATATTATCGACAGCCCCTTCCAACGTGAAAAAGTCAGAACGCGCAGAGCCCAAATACCCAAATCTTTAATTGGGAGAAAGATCAAAGGAGAAGGAAGAGTTATAAGAGAGAAGATAGGATTTAACAAGTGGTATGACTGCTGAATCATTACATAGATATTTCTTTTAGTCTCCAATGTTTTGGAGTAGCTAGAAGGAAAACCTGAAATTGTGGCGCAGTAACCCACACCAAACTCTAAAATCTGTTCTAATACTAATTGTTGCAGTGTGCTTTGAAATTTATTGTCTTTTTCTATGTATGTTATTTTTCACAATAAATAAATAAATAAGAACATAAGCTTTTCTGGGGCACATAACAGATTCAGACCAGCACAGATAGATCTGAACTCCTCAAATTCAAGCAGTAAGTAATGTGCATCCATATACAAGAAGTAAATGAAAAATAATCCCATCATCACACTATTTCCAATAAAATCTAAATTTATGTGCAATAATTACCAGAATTAATTTGCAAGATACTTATGTAGTTTTGATTAAGATACTAAAAATAAATTTAGGGATAACCACATCCAGATGAAAATTTAAAGTCCTAGAACTTAACAATTACAACAGAATCTTTTTTTTTTTAATTTCAATTTATTTGCTTTAACAGAAAAATTTAAATGATTGGAGAGCATTTAAAAAAACATACTTTGTAATTAAGCCATTGGAATCTAGACTGCCTTAAAGATTTAATATCTACTATCATAGGGATGGATGGAATTTCCTGTACATCAGCATTTTACAATATCAAGGTCCAATGGGCCTCTCCAATTTATGTAGCCACAGGAATTCTCCCTTCTCCCCTTGTCACCCCCATCCTCTCCTAGGCGTCTGTCTCCATCAGTCACAGACCGAAGTGCCCAAGGCACAGGCCTTGCCGTGGCCCACGCCCACTCCCTTGGCCACCTCAGCAGCCCAGCTCTGACCATGCACAAGGCATGAGCCATCCCTCCCCATTAATCAAAAGCAACTGCCCGCATACCAAA
>PVIY010013740.1:0-58353 GCA_004026745.1 Myrmecophaga tridactyla | reverse complement strand
GTCCCATCATCATTGCAGAAAGTTCCACCGGACTAGGCTGGTCTAGAACTATCTGCTTATCCAAGCCTTTCAACACACAAATTCTCTTCCCCTTTATACTAAGATAAATATTGAGCATATGCCAACTCTATAATGAGGAAATGTAATTTTCTTCACTTAATGTCTGTAAGAGGTAATAAAAGGTTTGTGTCGACTTTTTAAAAAGAAAAGAAAAGGATTGCCATACCAATGTTTTTCAAACTTAAATGCGCACATAAATCAGCTAAGGATCTCATGAAAACGTTAATTCTAATTTGACAGTTCTGGGGGGGGGGGGGGGTTGTGCCTTGAGATTCTGCTGTGATTGCAGACCCCACCTTGCGTGGGAAGCAGTTACAGTATTTGACTTCTGAACTTGTGAACTAGGACCCTATTGTTGCTTGAAGGGCCAGGGGAATGAATATAGCAAGTGGACTTTAAATGGGAAGACAGGAGCCGAAGGAAATATTCTCATCACCCTACCCCCAGAAAAATAAACTGAACCCCGCCTCTTATCATGGCGCTTCATTCCGAGGAGGGTCAGGTGAACTTGAGACGGGCCGAGCTGCATAAGGAGCTGGGCTCAGCAGCCATGCTGCCTAGATTTGAATCTTGACTCCATCAATTCCTAGCTGTGTGTCTTTAGGCAAATTCTATAACCGCAGTAGCCTTAGTTTCCTTATCTATAAAATGGGGATGATAGTAGTATATTTTTCAGAAACTATTTATGGGGACTCGAGTTCACAGGTAGAAAATGCTTGGAACACTGTCCAGCGCGTCATGAGTACTGGGTAGGTTGTTGTTAAATCGACAAATGAATGCAGCACTCCTCTTCTAAACAAATGATTGTGGTTTTTATGCCAGATGAGTCAATGCATTTCTTTTACGAGTCACTCTGCTCCAAACAGGACTCTTTCGCCCTGTGGCTTAAGAAAGGCACAGGAGGCGGTGGGCAATGTCTTTGATGAAAGATTGGACCCATGAATCATTCTGGCTTATAGTAAAAGTGAAAAAATTATGGAGTGCAGAGTTGGGCCCAGAATTTATGGAATAATCTGGGGGCCACCAAATAAATGGTATTGCTGCATTTCCCATGGGCAGCAGCCAAGTAACAGGCAGCACGGTATCTCTCACCCAGATGCTGCCATTTGCAAATTCTCCTTTCAAGAGACTTTTTATCACTGGTTATTGTTGGTATACAAAAGTCTGCACTTGGGGTTTCTGCAGGTTTTTATATAATCTATCACGTATCTACAAGGTGTTTCTCTTTAGTGCATAGCAGCAAAATGGATTTGAGTTGTCAAAGAGTATACTATGACACAGGCATTTGTCTGATATTGATCATTTTTTAAACCTGTTTTCTTACTTCCTCAAAGCAAGGAACCCAGCCAGCAGCGGGTGAAGAGATGGGGCTTCTCTTTCGATGAGATATTGAAGGACCAGGTGGGGCGGGACCAGTTTTTACGATTCCTGGAGTCTGAATTCAGTTCAGAAAACCTCAGGTAAGTATCTCGAAGGTTTGGACTGTGTGACTGGTGTGTGGGAATAAATAAGCAGAATCAGTCTCTCTTCCCACCTCCCTTTCTCAAGAAAGAGTTATTATAGTTCAAATTAAAATTCCAGTTAGTCCGGCTAAGGTTGAAATGGAGAAGTAACTAAAACATGTGATATTGTTATCACCCCAATAGAACCTAACAAAATCAGCAATTTTTAGCTCTTGAACTCCAGATTATATTTTTCCAATGTATTGTCTTCAATAATACATAGATGGCCAAACTTATCTGATGGCATTGTTCATTAATTAAAACCATAGAACCATGGGGCTTCAGAGTAGATGGGCAGCTTAGAGACTCTCTCCTCCAAAGTTTCCCCGTCTAGGGTCCTGAACACCTGACAGACTTACAGACAAAAGAGGGGTCCATGGGCTTATTTCAGAATGTTTTAAAAGCCAAACAACCATGTAGTGGTTACTGTGGTCATGAGAACTGATGCCAGTGAGAACATCTAATTATTTATATTGGTCTATGATGAAAACAGATGAGGGAAAATGTATTGCTGTATTAATACTTACTGTTTAGAAGAAGAAAAAAAAATCTTTCAAAACCTGGGATCCACTGTGAGGAGAGAGAAAAGGGATACATTCAAAAGAAAGAGGTGGGCAGGCCACAGTGGCTCAGCAGGCAGAATTCTTGCCTACCATGCCAGAGACCCAGGTTCGATTCCCAGTGCCTGCCCATGCAAAAAAAAAAAAAAGGGAGGGGGGGGTGCTTGGTCATGAAATATGTAGGAACTTGTGATTTATTCAGGCTTTCGTTGTATTAGATGAGGAATCAGAGTGACTTGGAAAATGTGACTCATCTAGAGCCTGTTCATTTCTTAGCAAGCTGGTGACTTCTTAATGGGTAAGATAGAGAACTTTTTTTTCTTGGCACCAGTTTCTCCAGGCTAATTCCAATCTCCCATTGGCATTTTCTCAAATAGGAAAGTTTTATTAATTTTTTTTTAAATGCTTTTTAACTTTAAAAAGTCAGAGCATATACCAGGGGCCTAAAAGGATAGTGCCCTCCGGTGTTGCTGTACAAAAATCCCTGTTGTTTATTTGGAGCTGGAGATCATCTCAGTCCCATCCATCAATCAAGTGACAGTTATCCCATACCTCTGCTACCCCTACTGTGTCCAGTCCCGTGATAATCTGCTGGGGGAGGCAAGGTCTTTGCCTGCAATGACCTTGTGGATCCTTAAAGACAAGAATCACAAGAAACAATTAAGTCATTACATGAATATGAATGGGTATGAACTCCAAGAACAGTTTCACAAGTGTTTTATAAAGAAAGTGACCAATGTAAGCCAGAGTAGGCAAGTCCTATACTGGACTTTAAAGAAGACAGAGGCTATCAATAGACAAAGAAGAGGGAGTGAGAATATTCTGAGGTGAAAGACTGGATGAGCAGAGAGGGGCAGAGGAACCCTCCCATGCATGAAATCTTGGGAGGTTGTATAGAAACCAACCATGTGCACTGATATCCTACTAAGCATCCATGTGCCTCGAATAACCAGATGAGGTTGAGTATCTGATTTCAGGGTATGGCAGAAGAATTCTTTCCTTGTGCTGAAGCAAAATTCTAAACACATCTCAGAGGTTCACTTTAATTCTTAATCTAGTAATTTTAACAGCAGGTTTGACTTCTGATACTCTTTGCGGTGCTCAGGCCGGCCTCCTGGGCTGTTCCTGGAGATGGGTGCTGCCTAGGAAGCAAACCCCTCTGTGCCCAGCAGGATGCACTCAGATATCCATGGTGCTACCACTTCAGTCCTGGGTCCTACTTCCTGTATGGTCCCTATGAGCCACAGCTGGAGTCCTTCCCATCTTCCCTTCTCATCCCTGTCCTCTTTGGGTCTCCAGATGGAGTGATGTAGACTCCTTTTTGTCCTGATTAATTTTTAGCCCACAAGTGGCTTTCTGGGCCTCCTGCTGCTGCATGAGAGTTTGCAGAATGAACCCCAGGTGCTGGGCACTGTGAGGGACCTAGGAGGAGGACCTGCTGTCTCAGCTGCTCCCTTGCCCAGTCTGGGACCTTCATTGTGCAAAGCCCTGGTATAAACAGTGCTACCTTTCAGTTCAGACTAGTTTCACAAAATACGTGTTGCTCTTAACCCCAGAGTGCTCCGAATTATGTGTCCCTGGCAGGTGTTCAACCCTCATCCTCCATTACCTCTTGTGCCTCTGCCAGCTCTTTCTTCCCATGCCAAGAAGGCTGCTTTTAATCTTGGGTTAAAGGGTGTGTATGAGCATGTGTGAGTGTGCCAGTGACTAATCTACACACCCAGCATGCATGCATAAATCCAGACTTAAAGGGGGTCCCCTATCATCCATGACAGGAAAGAGGATAAAGAAAATAGTAACAGCCGGAGATAAAAAAGCATAATCCGAGAGCTTCTAAAATCATCTCTAGAGACCCAAATTCCATTTTTATGATATTCAGTAAATTGGATATATTAGGGAAAGGCTCAGTTTTAGATCATGCAACATCAGGACTCTTTGGCTTTCATAAGCAAGGTAGTTTCTTTCTCTTTCCCTTTGATTCATTCCTTTGGCCACAGATACTGGCTTATCACCTGCCATAGCCCAGGTTCTGAGGATTCAGAGCTGAGTCAGTTTTGCCCTTTGTCCAGGGCAGCTGTGCTCGGCTGTGCAGACACTGTCTGCAACCTCCACCGTGGTCCAGATGAATGGTGGCCTCTGGAAGTTGTGCAGTATGGTACAGCTCAAGGATCCTGCACACCTGGGGGGTGGCCACCCTGGGGCTGTCCCTTCTCCCCAGGACCAGCCATTGGCCAAGAACCAGGCAACTGGCATTGGAGTATTAGACCATGGGAGGGACAGAGAGAGAGAAAGAGGAACCAGAACTCAACTTGTTCAACTGCAAGGTGCCTCTCCACATCTATCTTCCCTTATACTTCTCTAGTAAAAGGAGTGCTTAGGTCATAACATCTTTATTATTGCACAGCATATGCATGCCAGGTAGGAAGCCAAGTGGGTGAATTTCTACCAGACCTTCAGAATGCAGAACAGAGGAGGCCCAAAGAGACGCTGGTATTGCTTTAAAACAACCCTTTGTCACCATTGATCCTCCAAGGGAGGATACCTGTGTTGACATAATGTAATCTGAAGTCCCCTTGGATTGTTTTCTTCTGGGTGAGCCTGTGCGATGAGGGAGGGTTATCATCTCCAGGGACCTGAAGGGATACACAGCCAGCACATTTTGCCGCAGACAGCACAGCAGTCAATTATAAGTGCTCTGCGGCAGCAGTTGCCTCTCTTTCGCCTTTTCTAATTCACCCCGGGCCGAGTCCAGGGCTCCACTTGACTGGGTGGGCCCACGGAGGCAGCTCTCTGCTTGGTGCCTATGGGATCCACTGGGTGCCTCTCCTCCACAAGGCATAACCTCTAGTCTTGAAGCCGCGAGTTCCAGCAAGTTATTTTACCGTGTCCTTCTCCCTTCTCCGTGCATTTTCCCCAAACAATGACTGTACATCCTGCCACCTTTGTCCCCGTCTCCTCCACCCCCCTGCACACCTCTTTGTCCTCTCTGGCTTGACACTTTCTGCAGCATGGCAGGGCACGAGTTAAAAATCAAAACCCGCAGCAAAGAGCGTCCCGTACATTTTTTATGAGCTGTAACGTCTCCTGAGAGAACGTAGTTGTTCTTCGAACCTGCAGATTGATTATCCTAGTTCCACACAGTGTCAGCTGAAAGGAGAAGCAATTAAAAGAGAGCACAGGGGAGTTGCCAGGTTCTTCTCCAGAGCTCCTATCTCTGACAGTTTCCCCAAGACCTAGGAAGACCACAGAGCCTCCACTCTCCCCAGTGGGATTCACAGACTAACCAAACCCAGGATTAATCCACACAGAGGTAATTCACACCACCCGGTGGAGATCTGCGGCCCTCAGCCACTGCCCAGTGACCATAGCTCGGCCTCGGTGGTGATGGTTCTGGTTACTAATGTAGGTACCAGAGGAACTGAGACCAACCGGAGGCTGAATCAAGTTTAATCCGTTGTCCCTGAGTATTTGGTTGGCCACCAGAGGGCACAGAAACACTTCTTTTTTGCCACTGAGTTTGTTTTTCTCTGGGAATGAGCCAAAGGCTGTATTTTCTAACCCATGAAAATTTTAGCTTATGAAAAGATATGCAAGCTAGCAATGGAGGGGCTGCCCAAACCCTCCTGGCAGAATGGAGAACTGCCAGCTACCACAAAGAGCCAGTCTTGAGAAAAATCCCTTTCCCAGGCAGCATCCAGGTCCTGAGGGAGAGAAGAGACCACGCGAGGCAGCTCCCGGACAACCCACAAGTCCCGTCCATTGCTGCTTTGCCTTGTTGTCTTCTGAGCCCAGGATGCCTCTCCCCAAAGGCCAGACCCCTCCTCCTGCACTTCTGAACCATTAACACAGCTCCGATACCAGTGCACGGCTGCTAACTGCTGCCCTGACGGTGGGCAGTGGCTGGGAAGAGGCAGGACAGGTGGTCTCTGTGATACCGTCATGTCCTTGCAGCCTGCCAGTCACGACAGCCCTTCTGCTATAGGCTGCAGAGGCTTAGTGCAGGATGGGTGGTTTTGATGCTGCTGCTGGCATTTCATTCCCTGCTGGCATCCTCAGGAAGGAGCGGTGGCTGCAGGCTTTGGATAAGCGCAGAAGCAGTGCCAACCTCAGTGGACCTTCCATCCCACGGAGCATGTGCAGAGAGGAGCTTCTGTGGCTCCTTCCGGGAGGGGGGTGTGGCCGGGCAACAAGGACCTGGAATGCCCAGCTCAGGCCTGCAGGGCTCGCAGACCAGCAAACACAAACCAGACCCTGTTCTGAATTTCACATTGAGTCAGCAGGTGTCTGAGCTGGCAATGGCGATGGCAGACACATATGCAGTTGTGACAGCATGTTTTTGCTCTCACCTGAGAGGAATAGGTCAGGTCCTCTCCAAGCAGACGGAAGGCCGGGGGAAGGTCCCCGTGCGTGCAGGGAGAGAAAACTTATGTCTGGGGAATGACATCCTATCCCTTCCTCCCTCTCCTCCTCCTCTTCCAGCATGCCTGTTGATTTTTCCTTAAATTTTTTTTTTATTCTTGGTTTTATCTGACAAAGGGTAACTCTGAATATTTTATGTAAAAGTTTATGAAATTTGATTCTGAAACTTCCATTTCTGTCAGCTCCAGAACTTCTCTATACCCAGCTGGGCGGTGCTCATTAATTCATTAATATGGCTCCAGAATAATCCTGCATAAGGGACCCTGAGGCCCCGGCAACCACAGGGAGCCTTCAGAGCTCAGAAGATGCCGGGCCCTCGGGGTTCCCAGGGCCTCCCAGGGGGCCTCTGTAGTCCCTCCTCGGAGCAGACTGGAGCAAGGGACAGAAAATCACAGAAGGCGCTGTCCCTCCCAGCAGTGGCTGAAGGGGCAGGACGTCCACCCAATGTCATCCGTTTGTATGAGAAATGGCAGGGGCCCCGGAGGCTTGGGAAGTTACGCGGGCCCAGAGGAGCTGCCGTTCAGACCAGGGACTCGGCCCAGAGGCGACGCCCTGAGTACAAGGGCTGGCTCTTAACACGTGCTCCAGTCCTTTGAAAAACTAAGTTTCCTTTGTCAAGCTGGGTTTTCTAAATTTCACCTGCCTGATAGCTACACCCATCACCAGTGGACCACTGTCATCTTTAGGAGGTCCGGCCACCTCCTCTGTACCGTGACAGACCTTATAGAGGATAGGACACAGAGACCCAGGAAAGGGGCTTGGGAGAGGGAGGAGGCCCACTCTCCAGCTCCAGTTACAGGGCTCCACGTGAACAATTCAGCAGGTTAACTCATGCCTCTTGTCTTCTCTCCTTGGGGGAAGGAGACTGCGTTACTGCAGAAAGCCACTGAGTGGTGCTTGTGAGCCACCTACTTGGCTCCAGACGTTTCTTGGAAGAATAACAGGAAAACATACTTAACCTTAAAAAAAAAAAAAAGTACATCTCACTTTGAGTGAAATTCCACGACAGACTGAATGCACTTTCCACCATGTCGTGGTTCAGCTTTCCTTGCCGCTACCCTTTCGTTGACTCAACTGCGTGTGATTCCCGAGGCTGGGGGAATCACAGGACCAGGGACCTGTCCTCATATCCCATTGATGGGGAAACCGGCTGCCCTGTTGTCTGGGCAGAGTGTTCCTCCCAGACCTGAGTCCTGCTGAAAGCCCTTGGCTGGCCGGGAGTACTTTGGGAACCATCCTCAGAGCCTGGGAAGCTTTCCCTCTGGTGGCAGCTGCTGTTAGCAGAAAAGAGCTCACACCCAGCTTTCCAGACAGCTGCGCCCATGCGGATACTGAGGTGAGGGATAGTGAGAGGCAAATAAAGGAGTGAGTGGGAGATTTTTCTCTCTGGCACCCCCTGGAGAATCTTTCAGCAGAAGGCTCCTCCATGTACGCCCCATCGACTTTGTTCCTGGTGAGCCCATCCTCAAGGCTACAGCCATTTATTGAGTGCCTACTATATACCAAGTGCCATGCTGGCGCCAAGATGAGCTGTCCCATATCAGCTCAGTTTCTCCATCCACTTCATGAATGGCTGGCTCCTTCCAACTCTGATAACTTTAAGGTGCCAGGATTCTATCTTCTTGTGTGGTCTTTCCTTCATTTTGATGCCTCCAGCTGATCCCAACCAGATTTGACCAAAGGCCTTGCATTGTTTGTGTAATTGAAAAGTGGCATGTGTGTGGAGACATAGTTCTGAACCAGAGATGATTTTACCCCCCAGGGGGCATTTGGCAATATCTGAAAATGTTTCTGGTTGTTAAAACCTGAGGAGTGCTAATGACAAGTACTGGGTAGAGGACAGGGAGCTGCTAAACGTCCTAGAAGGCACAGGACTGGCCCCCGACAACAAAGCTGGGCATTATCTGGCCTGAGCAACAGTGCTGTTGAGGTTGAGAAACATTGATGTAGAGGGAAAGAAATCTCATTTGGGTAACTGAAAACACGTCTCTCTCCTTACGGCCCTCCACACTCATGGCGTACCCTTGTATTTTCAGCATTCCCCGTGATCTCCATGGCCCTGATGTAGTGGCATCAGGGCAGGTTGGGGAAAGCAGCAGGATGAGTTCCATAGAGTGTCCATTCTGGGACCCATCTCCAGCAGCATCCAAATGGTGAGCTCCAGAATTGATGGTGTGTTTATGCTTCTGCTTTAGATTCTGGTTGGCTGTCCAAGATCTCAAAAAACAGCCCCTCCAGGATGTGGCCAAGAGGGTGGAAGAAATCTGGCAAGAGTTTTTGGCTCCAGGGGCCCAAAGTGCAATCAACCTGGATTCTCACAGCTACGAGATAACCAGTCAAAACGTCAAAGACGGAGGGAGATACACGTTTGAAGATGCACAGGTTTGCTTTATCCACTACAAAGGCTCTGGCCCTTAGGTGTTTATTTGTCCCACTCCACCACCTGACCATTTAACACGAGTCCAAGACATTTTGGGTAGTGAGTAGTTAGAATTTTGTATTTTATTATCCATAAGGCCATCCACAGAGACCACTCCATGTAAGCGCACTATGAAATTCTAAGAGAATTGCTTTCCTGGATTAGTGGTATTATTACATTTTAGGAAAATAGAACTTTACAGTTAGATGTTTTATCCTTTCCAGGAAAATCCCAAACCTTTTTACAAAATCCGAAGTCTTGTGATAAGTCGGTAATAGAATCTCAGAACCACAACACAAAGCAGGCAGAGTGAACTAGCAGGGCATGAGCCAACCCACATCTAACTTCGAAGGCCACACTCATAACCACCATTGCACACGGCTTCTACAGCGGTTTTCAAACAGGCAGTTAATATTCTAGGCCCTGTGCTGTGTGCTGAGAAACCACAAAAGACCCCCAAAACTCCCTACCCTCAAAGAGATACAGGCTAGTGAGAAAGACAGGCAAGCAAATGGGCCATTTCTGCAATGTGGGAAGTGCCCCCGTGAAATGAACTTGAAGCCTAATGGAAGCCTATGGGAGAGGCTCCTAACATCTGAAAGCACAATTACGGCACAGATGCTGGCGAGGCTGGCAAAAGAAACAGAAGCCACCATAAATAGCGGGCTTTATCCTGAGAGCTGGGAGGAGCCATTTCTAAAGATAAGCATCAGATCAGAGTTTCTTAGTTTCTGGCCCCTAATTTTTATTTCCTCCCACCTCCCACACCCAGTGACAAGGCTTTATGTTTTGTTCTTGTCTCCCCATCCCCACCCCTCAACTCTCTCACCCATGGGTTCCCTGATAAGAGAATTTAGGCAGTTTGCCCTCTCACATATCTAATTTAGCAAACTCAGTATAGCTTCACTGATGCAAATAATGGCATGGGGACACAACCAGCATCCCTTGTCATCCCGATTTGCTTGTCATTGGCTCAGAATTGTGGAATGGAAACACCTACCAAGTTCAATGCCATCGCTATCGTTTCTCTCTCCCTGGTTATAAACTCCATCTAATGCCTGGGTTCTATAGCGTTCAGTGCCTTACTTTATGAACTCATGAGTCTTACACCCCCTTTGCAGCTTGTCAGCAAAATATGTGTGTCGTGAGAAAATTTTTTTCGGACCTATTTTTGTATCTGTATGTGTATATGCTTCCAAGTGCCTTATTGATCAAGCTCATTGAGAAGGAGGATGGAGAAGCTGCATGGGGTTTCCTAAATGGATGATCTGAAGTTCAATTCTCCGTTACTCATGAAATATAAGAGATACTGGTTAGAACCACGATGCACCCAGAACAGTGCTTTCACTCTGAAGTGACATTAGGAAGGATTTGTTTTCATCTTTTATTGTGGAAACAGTTAAAACATATGGAAAAGTGGAAAGAGCAGATAAACCGTTATCTACTCTCATGCAGCCTCAGGAGTCATCAGTACATGACCAGTCCTACTTTATCTGTGTCCCCACCCACTTTTTCACCTACCACTAGATTATTTTAAAGCAAATCCAAAAGATTATATTATTTCATTTCTAAATACTGAGGCATATATCTCTAAAAGATACTGAAACTTTTGTTTTAGCATTACCCCAAAACCATTATCACACCTTAACAAATTAGCAATACTCTCGAAACAGCATCAAATGTCAAGCCAGGTTCCAAATCTATGATAGTTTCGCAAATCCCTCTTCTTAAACCTATTTTTTTAAAAATCAGAATCCAGATAAGACCCATGCATTTCAATAGGTGTTGCTCTTAAAGCAATAAAGTGTCACCAGAAATCCTTTATGGGAAGATTCC
This sequence comes from Myrmecophaga tridactyla, assembly GCA_004026745.1. Lineage (NCBI taxonomy): Eukaryota > Metazoa > Chordata > Mammalia > Pilosa > Myrmecophagidae > Myrmecophaga > Myrmecophaga tridactyla. The sequence continues at coordinate 47,557 of PVIY010013740.1, read as the reverse complement.
CGTGATGACATAATTTGAAGTCCCCTTGGATTGTTTTTCTTCTGGGTGAGACTGCATGATGGTGGAGAGGTATCATCTCCAGGGACCAGAAGTGTCTTTTAATCTATATGTTCCCTTTACATCTGTTTTTCTTTCCCCCTTGCAATTTATTTGACGAAGAAATCAAATCCTTTAGATTGCAGAGAATCCCAGAGTCTGGATTGTTCTGATTATACCTCCGTGGTGCTATTTACCATATTCTTTGGTCATCTTGTCTTCCCAGAAAGTTAGGAGTTTGCTTTAGATGTTTAATCAGATTTAAGTTTGGTTTTCGCAGGCCAGATTATGTTATGAAGCAGTCTTTGCTTGTATTGTATTCTCCTGTTTGAAGGCACCTTATGACTGGTTGTCCCTCTTTTTGTGATTTTAGCCATTGATGTTTATTGCCTAGACCCATTCATTGTTTAGGGTTTACAAAATGGTGATATTTTAATTCTATCTTTCCTTCTTTATTTATTAGCTAGACTACTTCTATAAAGAGGAACTCCCCCTCCTCTACTATTTGATTCCCCCTCCTCTACTATTTGATTACCTAATAAACAGTTCACCTAGGAAAGGCAAGATGAATGTTTGATTCTTTCCCTTTATTTGCCACTTTTCAAAATATTGACTCCTAGGATATTCCAATGATGAAAAATTAATTTTGGTTTGGTTTAGGTTGGTTTCAGTACCTTTGTGAACTAATGGATGTAAACATATTTGATGTGTTTCAATCCAATTTGTTTATTATTCTAATTGACGCTGAAATTTTTCCATCTCTGGCCTAGCGGAGCCTATTTACACTGACTCCTTCTATTGTGACCCTAAGTAGTCTTTGATGTTATTCCAGGTAAGATGTTCTAGGCCCTGCCCCAAATCTGGATTCAGGCACTTCTCCAAGGATCCCTGGTTCCTCTTAGTGGGAATGGTTTTTAGAGACCACTGTCTGGCACTTGAGAGTGCTCATTGCTCCTGGGTTCATCGTCATTCTTCGGCCTCTTCAGTGAGCAGAGCTAGGAAATACGCTGTGTAAACAAAAAATACATTGTGAGTTCACACTGCTACCTTCCATTCAAATTCAGAATTATAAGGAGTTCTGTTTGACATCTTCTTTCTTATATCTGTGTCTCCTTTCTCCATGCTGAGAATCCTATTCATTGAATTTTGAATTTCATATAATTTTCACAAAATATTCTTCTTTTGACTTTTTTTTAACCATCTAAAAATGTAAAAACAATTCTTAGTTCTTGGGAAGTACAAGGGCACTATTGAGGATAACATTAGTATTTCGTGTAATTTCTGATTGGCTTTATTCTAAATTACCATAGAGCAGTGTCAAAATGGCAGTACCAACATAGCAGCAACTATAGGATAATTGCCTTGTTTCACTGCTACATAGTATTCCATCATGTGGAAGCAGCTTATTGTAGTCAACCAGTTCTTCCTGGTGGACATTCATGATATCTGTAATTCAAGAATGATTTGGTGGGAGAACTTGGGAAGCCAACGCATTGTAACTTGACAAGTTTCTGAAGCTATGCTTTTATTAGTATGGGGCCCTAGCATTTTTCAGATACTTTCAAAAATGTGTCTCATTTCCACAGCAATCTTTTAAGGTGGACCAGGCACGAGAATGCACCTATACATCCCTACTTCCTTAAGAGCTGTTGGGATTGGTCCCCCAGGAATTCAAATAAAACACTCTTCTTAAGTCAGTTTCTGTTTTCAGCCTATCCCCTTAGTGTGTCTCCACCATAAATATATAAAGTGCTTCTTACTAGCAGTGTGACCTTGGGCAGTTTATTTAGACTTCCTGAGTCTTCATTTCCTGCTCTGCAGAACAGAGATAAAATAGTACCTACACATAGGAGTGGATGGAATAAGGAAGGCGAAATGAAACGTGAACAGCTAACTTAGGGTCTAGCCCACTGCAAGATGCAGAAAATACTATCTTATTTTCCCAATGTCATTGATATTCTTTCTTATTCTTATATGATTAACATGTTTAAAAAAGGCAAATGATTACACATAATGTTAGCACCCAGAGATAACCCATATTTTGGTATATGGGTTTTCTTCCTAGATTTGTGTATGTTTATATAGATGTAACAAAATAGGGTAATTCTGGAGCCTGCCTTTTACTATGAAACCAGGAGTCAGAAAAGTTTTTCCTTAAAGGGCCAGATAGGTTCAATGTTAGGTTTTATGGGTCACAGTCTCAGTCACAAATTCTCAACTCTGCCCTACAAAAGCGGGTACAACGTAACAAGATAATGATATAAACAACTTAAAGACATGGCTGTGTTCCAATAAAGGTTTATTTCTGGACATTGAAACTTGAAAATATGAATTTCATATCATTTTCACAAAAGATTCTTCTTTTAATTTTTTTCCACCATCTAAAAATGTAAAACTATTCTTAGCTCATGGGAAGTACAAAAACAGGTGTGGTTTGCCAACTCCCACACAAGATAAATTACGAAAAAATATATCATGAAATTATTGAAACCTTTCAAGAAATCCAAAATGATACAGTATAGAGGGTTGGGGTGATTAAGCTTCAGTTGATACAGGCACATTAGGTTAGAGGAGACTAATTTGGGGCATTAAGGACAAAGTGGCAATCTTGGCAAATGTTTCAGATCAGGGTTGAGTCTTACAAAGCCTCACCAAGAAGTAGACCAGTGTTCTGATCTAATTTACCCATCCTGACCAGCTCCGTCTGCCTCCACCAGTGAAATTTTCACATGAGGGCCATGTGCTAGACGGAGGTTCAAATCCACAGGAAGGTCCCTTAGCAGCCCACGACCATCGAGGATTTGTACTCATATCTCCCCACTTATTAGCTCAGAGTCTGCTACACAAATCACACCACCCTGGACTGTTGTACAGACTGTTGTACGGGTGTAGACAGTACACGCTCTCACTGTATTGAGACCTGAAAGAACTCTGGTCCCCAGAGAGGGCTCCAGACCTGGAGCAGTTAGTTGGCTCTGACCCTCTCTGCCACCCCCTTTTTTTGAGGATTGTATATTGACGCCCATTAGACTTGCTCTACTCCATTTGCCCACCTGCTAAGTAGGAAGGGTGAGTCCAGAGCCTTTTGAATGGTCCATTGGGATCAGGAACTCTGAAGGCTTCCTCAGCCAGTCACGATGATTCTCAGAAGCCAACCCAGTGATCAAAATGCTGACGGAAGGATGAGCACATGACTTAACATTAGCAGTCAGGAGCTCGAGTGAAGGAAGGCACAACCAGATTTATGGAGCCGTTTGAAGTGAGAACTAGGGGTGGGGTGCAGGCTCCCTTCATGGTTTTCTTTAATTTTTTTTTTTTTGACCACATGCATTGTTATAACAAAGTTAATTGCCTATGTTTGCTTCCTGTGGAAATATTCCCTGTCAGCCTGGTCCCAGCATTTGCACTTGTGTTTTGCAGCTTTGTTTGGCATTTTTGAAAATTTGGGCCAACACCAAATCTTCCATAAAGGTCTGTGGGCTGTGACCATAGCCTTCAGCTGTTTGCTGTGTTGTTCCAATTTCATATATTTAACCTTGGAAGGGTGGAAAAAGGATGGAGTTCTCTCTTCTCAGCTTGTAGGCATCAGAGGACCTGTGATATGGTACCAGGGTTGTCACTCACTTGCTATGTGGTCTTAGGAAAGGGCCTTGGCCATTAGTGCCTGAGTTCCCTCATCTGTAAAATGGATTCTTCTCCACAGCCTGCGAAGGATTATGGAGAAACCAGATGGACTAAGCGCCCTGAAAATCCTTTGAATAAGTAAAAGATGCTATATATTTGTAAATATGAACTTACAAAAGATTAATGGCTTTATTTCTTGGGGTCTTCTAATCCCAAGATAGATCAAAATGGAGTTCTCCCAAGGAGATGTTTGCTCTTGGAAGACGTTCTCGGGTAAGAAATGCAGGAAATGTGGGTGGGGACAAAATTTGAGGGTCCTTGAGTATCATCTTAAGAAATTTGAACTTTGTCATCCTGAAGACAGTGGGAAAGTAGCAAAGGCTTTGAACTGGGAAAGGGTGAATCTGACGGTGGTGGGTAGAGTGGTCTAGAGCCAGGAGAGAAACCTAAATCTCAAGGCATATGATCTAAAACTTTGCTGGCAGTTCTTGAAGGAGCACATTGAACCAATGTTTTGAGAAATGAAGGCTTCTCTTAGGACCTTTGCCTCTTTTTAGAGCCTCCACAAGCTCCATAGGGGAGAAGGAAGTCAGACGGCCAGCTCAGGGGCTGCTGGGCTTCAATTTAAAAAGGCTCAGAGTATCCAAGGATGTTCCAAGGACTATGTCATTGGGTCCAACCAGTCCTTTGCCCATCTGCCCTTCCATCCATTTCGTGAGCATACATTCTCCCATTTGAATTGGGAGATCCTGACCTATGTTGTACGAAGGTCTATACTGAAGGAGACTGCAAAGGAAATAGAAGCATGGGTGGCTTTTTGCTATCGGGCAGCACTTGTCCAAGAACACATTATTCTTTAAAAACAAAGCAAAACAAAAACAAAGCAGGCCTATGAAAACACGTCATTGAGAGTGGATAGGATTGAAAATATGCTCATCAATTTATTTGCTGAACAGACTGGGGTGACCAACCCTGCCCATTGGCTATGTTCCCTGCAGGTGCCTGCCTAGCCTTCCTAACTCTGCCCAGACCCACTGTTTTCCTGACCAGCAGTAGCTGCTGCAATGCCCTACCCTGCGCTGTACCTGCAGTGTCTGGGCCCTCCAAACCTTGAAAGTTCCTTGATGGGAACAGAAATTTGACCTACTTTACCCTATGTAAGTCCCTACAGCCCTAAAAGAATGCTTTGTGAATATGTGAGGTTTTAAAAAATTTTCCTTGACATCTCAGTCCAGAATTATACCACTTTCAGTTGTGCCTATTATAGTAGGTGCTCAATAAAAACTGGTTAAATTAAGTTTCTATAATATGCCCATTCAGCAAAACTTTGAACACCCATAGGAGTGCCAGATGTCCTAAGCTCTGGGAACGTAGAGATGCAAAACAGGGCCCCTTCTCTTAAGACGCCTCAAACTAATTTACAAAAGTTTATTTGGGCCATCATCAATGACTAGAATGATCCAAGAGCAATGTCAAGGCCAGTAAGAGATCAGGGTGATAAAATCTAGCAACAAGTCTATACCCAACTTAAGCAGAAAAGAAGCCCTAAGCCCAAAATTCCTATTATTACAACCTAAACTTAGTTGTTCAAAACCTCTCAATTAAGGAATGCAAGGCGTCTAAACGTTTGCTTTGTTTAAAAGCCAGATCCCAGTGGAGGAGGATTTTATGTTTGCCCCAGATTACTCATAAATAGAAGTCTTCCTAGCCTAGTGCGGGTGGTTAGTCTTTGTCCCAGTGGTGGAGGTGGTGGTATTGTATGCCAGGATCACAAGACTACACCAAGTTTCCTGGCATTAATTCTCGATTGGAGGGCATTTCCTGGTAGACTTCCATGCCATACATATTTTAGGAAAGAATGCCACGGTACTGCTTGCTCCAGGAATTACTCATTTGATTCTGTGGGTGGTTTTATATGGGGGGGGGGGGTGAACAACAGAGAGGAATGCATTTTGAAAGGAATATATCAGTGGTTTGTGATCTAATTCTGTTTATCACCATACAGACAAGTAGTTCCTGGAGAGAAGATGTCAGAAAATTAAATTCCAAAATTTCTTCTTACACATCTGTGTATGTTTCTGGGCATAGATTTCCTCCACTAAGCCCTATGACCTTGAAGAAGAAAGGAAAACACTTTTCTAATTTCCCGTGATGTTTGGGAAAAGGCAATCCAGCAAAGCTGGCTTGGAAACTACCCTTGTCTATGAATAAGGATTGAGCAGCATCAAAATACCATGCCCTTTGGCCAACTAAATTGAACATGTTTATGCAAATGCATTGCAGGTTAAAGGCAAATGGTCTTTTACTCTTATACTCTCCTATGACCTTGAGTGATGCAGGCCCCCATGTCCTGCTTAAGAGCACAAGGAAATCCAAGTGGGTGCCTCTCACTTAAGACCACTTGATCCTCTTTTAAGAGCCATCCAAAGCTGCATCCATGAGGAGCCACAAGCTGGCCATCTTTCACTTAAGTGGATGGCTGGCTTGTTGTGCCTTTTCTATATTTGTTAAACAGATACCGACTTGTATTCCAGGTCAAGTATTTCAGTTGTGCCTATTATAGTAGGTGCTCCATAAAAACTGGTTAAATTAAGTTTCTATAATATGCCAATTCAGCAAAACTTCAAACAAAGTTCAAATTTCTTAAGATGATACTCAAGGACGTCCAAATTTTGTCCCCACCCACATTTCCTACATTTCTTACCCGAGAACCATTCCTTATCACCCTACAATAGCACCCTCTGTTCTCCTTCAAGACCCAGTTTAAAAGAAACTTGAATTTTCCCCAGGCTTCAGCTAACCATGCTTAAGGTCTAAAGACCCTTGTTTGAAAGGTGAGATTTCAGGGGCCTTCTGGGTAATGGCCCTTGAAATAGACTTGCTGCTTATGCCTGTCCAGGAGTCCCAGATATCCTTGAGAGCTTTTCCAGGTTGAGACTTTGATCCCAAATGGCATCCACAACTTCCTTCAAATATGGAAGGCCAGTTGTACTTGGCCTGCCTGTTTGGTGAGAAACCAGAGCCTCTGCACCCCCCAGGCCCGGGGACTTGGTCACTGCCATTGCCAGCAGCGGTGGTTGTGAATGGTCCCTGCAAGGAAGTGCCCTGCATACACATGGAATGGTGAGAGGTGGTGGCATCTACAACTAGGATGGCTCAGATTTGGACTCAAGAGGAGGGCCCTGGCCTTTCTGCTGACCAGGAATCCAGGAACTGCATTTCGCATGTCATCTGGGCTCAAGTAGCACCGACTTCCCCCAGAACCTCAACTCAAGGGCCATAAAAAGCAGCATTTCACTAACAGGAAGAACCTGAACTTTGGAGTCGCACAGCTCTGGGTTCAAGTCCTAGTTCCATATTTACCTTGGGCAAGTCACTTTGTCTTTTAGTCTCAGTATCCTCATCTGTAAAATGGGGGTGTTTAAACCTGAGCACTGATTCAGAGCAAACAGCACCAATGACACAAATAGAACAGCTGTACTCTGCCCCTGAAGCCTTTCTGCTTCCCTTTTCCTCCTTCCCCCAGGAGTTTTTTGATCTTCAGTCTCATCAACATGTCATCCCTGCCAAGGACGGTCACCACATGAAGGCCAATTATTATTTTTACATGCATGTAATTTTCACAGTGCTTTTACTTGTGTTTCCTCATTTAATTGAGTGATAACGCTAGAAAAGAACAGAGCCAGGACCTAGAATCCAAGCCTTTGACTCCCAGACCAGTCCCCTTTCTTACCACCCCATACAGCAATGTCGCGTTTTTGTCTTCCTTCAAGGCACTGTAAAGGACCCAACGGGTCCCAAAGTCTCGTTGTTATTCCAAGAAGCCTGGGTGTGGAGGGCAAAAAGGAGGCATCTACACCTGCAAAAAAAGAAAAATAAGCCACTTACAAATCACAAGAAGGGCCCTTGGCAGCTGTGCTGTGCCCCAGCTGAGTAGTTTCCCACTCCAGGAGGATATTCTGAAGCTGGGAAATGAGATCTGGTCTGTTTTAGGAACCTACAGTAAAGGGGAAGACATACGGGCATTCTTAAGTTGTTCAGCTGCTCTGGCATGCCTGTGGCCTGAGGCCCCAGGAATTTGTCTGATTACCTTCCCCTAACTCTTGTGAGGGTCACTGTGTTTTGTCTGAAAAAGAAAGCAGATTTCCAAATGAGGATTCTTGCAGCAAAACATTGATTTGTAGCAGGTGTGATTTTGAGAGCTTGTACGGCTTGCTCCCTCCAGCCCCTACATGTGTCTCAGACTCCCCTGATTGCAGTGGTTCCTTGCTTCTGCTTCACTTCCCAGGCAATCAGAGCACGTCATCAGAGGGCGCAGGCCCAAGAAGGGGAAATGGAAGTGAACCATTTCATCGAGTGACAGCCTGTGCCATAACTGCCAACCACGCCTCCCCACCCCACTGCTGGCAACTTTGGCACAATTTGGGGCCTGTCACCTTGGTTTTTCCACCTACGTGCCTCCCCATTGTGTCAGGAAGGCAGATGTGAAGTCTCGTGGGTCTGCTTGTTCATAGCCAACGCAATCATCTTTCTTTGGAAAAGGAGAAAAGGAGGGAGGGAGGATGAGAGGAAGGAAGGAAAAATAAAGAAAATGTATTTTTCTCTAGCCCCTTAGGAATTCCCTCTAGATGGGGCCTCAGCTAGTTAGTTTAGTCCATTGCACCCTTGCACTCTGCAGATTCTGGGTATGCAATTCCCTAAAGACCAGCTGTCTGCAAAGCAGGGGAAACAAACCAGAACCCCTCATAAGTCAGTAGAGGTCACCGCCAAGAGCTTTTACACACTTGCTGTCCCTGGCAGTGATAAACTTATTGCATTTGGGAAATAGCCAAAGACCCTGAATCCTATCTTAATTCTCATTCCCAGAAAATCACAGCGCTCTGTTCACCCACCTCCTGCTTATTGTCTTTGTGTTGCCTAGACAAAGCTGGCGAGGTGGGAGGAACAGAGTTCCGTAACTGGGTACATCAAAGGCTCCTTTTCTTTGCTTGGGGGAGGAGGGCAGGGGAAAGTCATGCCTCCCTAGACTGTGGGAGAGAGAGGCCCATGCCAGAGGAAGGCCCTGCAGGGGGCATGGGAGATCTTCAGAGGTTCTAGGATTTTGTTTTTCTCAGACCTGTGCCGTGGATATGCTATTATCGCTTTGGTTATTGCTCACTCACTGAGTAACTTGAGACTGTCAAAATGATGGCCAGGCGTGCAATGAAGTCAGCAGGGTAAGACCAGCTCATGCAGCCCCACCCTCCATGAGGACCGTATTCTGACTCCCTACCTTCCCCCAAACCATCCCTGCCTTAGTCCTGGCTTTGGAATTGGTCAGAATGAGACCAGTGGAGAATGAGAATAATGCCCAAACTGCTCCTCTGACCCACATCAACACCCCCCCATCCCCCACCCCACAAGAGAGTAAACCACCAAGCTCTTTCCTCTTTGCCCCTGGATTGTCCTTGCTATGGTTGTTCGGACTGTGCAGCTGCAAGACCAGGCCTTCCCCAGCTCCAGTGGAATCCCCCAATTCCCACGAAATTCTCTTAGATCCTATCTAGGATCTTTCTGGTTCATAGACCACCATTCCCCATTCCTGGTGGGGTAAGTCATCCCCAGGTAAACCCCTTCATAGCACCCTGTACTTGCACCTCTTTGCAGCCCTTTGTTCAGTTGTCTGTGTACATATTTGTGCAATGTCTGTCTTGCCAAATAGACTCTAACTTCTGTGACAGCAGAGGCCTGGTCTGTCTTGTTCAGGCTGCAGTCTCTTTCTGGCACAGTTCCTGGTACATAGTAGATGCTCAATAAATATTTACTGAATGTTGTTGTGATCACAAATTTAGGCATCCCTTCTATCCCGTTCTTTTCAATTGACCAGTTTTTTCTTTTATTGGACCAGGCTTTTCCTGCCTATGATGAGTCTACAGGAATTAGATGGATAATGGGGTGAAATTTCTTGGCAAGGCCAGAAGGGCTGGGCTAAGAGAGGTTGCTTTACTCCTCTTGGGTCAGTAGTGTGTATTCTATGAGGTATACCTGGAGAAAGCCCATTTAGATACCCCTGAGAAGGCAGAACAAAATGCAGGGACCTGTTGCTTTGCAGAGGGGGTTATACAGAGCCCAGGCATTAATGACATGCCCTTCCAGATGACTCGGGAGCCACACAGATTAACATCTGTACCTAAAATTTACACATTAGCATAGTTTAAAGAAAACAGATGAAAGCAAAGACCACTGAAATCCCTCCCTCAGTTTGGGTTCTGAGGTCATTAAGGACAACCCAAGATGCTCACGGCTTGTCCTTCGTTTAAACTGAGTGTAATCTCCACTCTTCTTTCAATACAGAGACTCAAACCATAAACCAGAACAAGTTTTAAGCCTGCAAAACTTGCTAAGCATTAAATTCAAATACACATTTCTGTGACCCAAGAAACAATGTGGTCATTGTATAAATTCAACTAACATTTGACCCAGTGCTAGACATTTTGCATATTTAAAAGATCGCAAGGAACTTCCACTTGAGTGGGTTAGATTTTTGCCTCAAATCTTAGTGAGGCATGTTCATGCTAAATCTATTAAATAAGAACACATGTGGACTGTCTAAATAGTCTCAGACCCAAGCTACTGTTTAATTTCACTTCACTCTTGCAGTGGGACCATCCCCATTCATGGGTGGGTCTCAGGAACAATGAAGCTGGTCCCCAAACAGTTCTGCTTGGGGTCCACCTAAAGATGGATAAGCCACATGATGTGTCTTGCTTCCCACTTTCATTTTCTCTCTTGGTGGGTAAGGAGAGGATCTTGGCATTGCCCCAGCTTCACGTGGGAGACAACAGTTATCTGGGCAGGTATCTCTAAAATTCGCTCACCCGATTAAGGGCAGTTCCCCTGGGAAGAGACCCAAGGGGTCCTCATGGATCAGCCCTGCCTCTCAGCTCCCTCCCTCCTCACTGACCAGCTCTTCATCCCCTTTGAGCACTGGGACCTTTCCCCAGCTTCATGGTATGAAGAATGAGCATTGAGCAGAGGAGATGCTGCGCCTACCAGGCCAGCCTCCGACTAGCAACCCACAGTGAAGGCCCACCCTCCCTCCTAACAGGTCTTCCCTTGGGACATCTAGGCTTGCCCGTAGGGCTGGACTGAATTACATTCCAACTGAAAAATAATTATTTTCAACCAACAAGTTCTCTCTTTTCAGGGGCCAGGCTTTTTCTGCCCTTGATGAGGACAGATGTGTTAGGAAGCGATGATGAGGCGATAGGAATTAGCTGCAAGTCAGGGGTGAAATTTGTTGCTAAGACTAGAATGTAAATGCCTCTTGGAGCCCAGGAGGAGAGGTGGCACAAGGCCACAGCAGCTGCCCTTCCTGGACGTAAGCCTCAGGCCTGGCATATTTGCTCGCATGCTCCATAATTTGGTTGCTAAGGGCACCCTCCCAGAAAGGGATGGTGGCTGCGAAGAGCACAAACTCTCTTTGCACAAACAATGACCCAATTGCATGTGGTTGTTTTTTTTAAAAATATTATTAAACTTTTTATGTTGAGATAAGTATAGATTCTCATATAGTTGTAGGAAATAATACAGTGTACCCTTTACCCACTTACACCCAATGGTAGCATCTTGCAAAACACAGCCATAAATTGACATTGCTACAACCCACTGAATTTATTCAGATTTCCCCAACTTTACTTGTGCTCATGTGTGCATGGGTGCGTGTATTCCGCAATTTTATCATATGCGGAAGATGTGTTAAGACAGAACCATTCTGTCACCGCAGGGGTCCCTCCTGCTGCCTTCTGTAACCTCACCCATCTCCCTCCTTCTCTTTCCCCATCCCTAACTCCCACTAACCACTAATACGTTCTCTATTTCCATTGTCTGTCATTTCAAGTATGTTATATAAATGGAGTCACACAGTATATAACCTTTGCAGGATTGGATTTTTTTCACTCATCATAATTCCCTTGAGAGCCATCTGAGTCGTTGATGTGTCAATAGCTCATTCATTTTTTTTGCTGTGCCTGTGGTTTTAATCATTAAGCAATATCGCACCCCAACTTAGCACCAGGGCCCATTACAAAGGCTTTAGGACATGATCCTCAAGGATCTTTTACACTGAGAGTCAAAATATGTTTTGTTTGGTATTTCCAGCTAGAGAAAAAAATGTTGCAAGTTTTTCTAGGCACATATAAGTATACCCATGTCCCTTTGTTTCTGTTGGGTTGTAGTTTCCTTCAGCATCGGTTGACAAAGTCCTTTTTCATGCCCCTCCCCCATCTTTCTTCCTCCCCCAGGAGCACATCTACAAGTTGATGAAGAGTGACAGCTATGCCCGCTTTCTCCGGTCCAACGCATACCAGGACTTGCTGCTGGCCAAGAAGAAGGTATCTTAGGGAAGGGCAGGCTTGCCTTTCTTAGCACTGTTGACTCTTGCCTGCTGCTTGCTGCTGGTGGGAAATGAGAATACTATTCCTTGGGTTTTATTTATTTTCTCTTTTCTTCTTTCCTTCCTCCTCTCCCTCCCACTCCAAATAAAAACAGTTAGGATTGTCACCGCCCCAGCCTAACTAACCCCCATTGCCTCCATCTGCAGGTGCTGCCCACAGGGCAGTGTGGCCAAATACTAAGGCCACAGAGGCTCAGCGCAGGAGCAGGGCAGGAACTGACATCCAGTCCATCCCTTAGGAAACCAGAGGGAGCCCCTCACTTCAAAGTCCGGCCCCTCACCACAAACTTTCTCTCACTGATGTTTCCAGCGATGAGTATGACACATGGATTGGGGCAGCCCCCTTGTGGGACAGGAAAACTTACAGATTTCAACTGGGAATCCAGCTTCTGAAGCCACCCTGGGATTTCTCCCTTTTGTACCCCCTTCATTCCCTTACCTGCCCAACAGCGTTTGCTCTTTCTTTTAACCAAGAAGCAACTGTGTCCCAGCTTCTTTGTCCTCCTCCACTGGAAACTGAGCCTTGGTTCCCTGCAGCCCCTTGGAGTCATGGATTTGGCGGCCCAGGGACCCTCAGCATGTGCTCGGGGGTGACTGAAGCAGGGATGAACTCAGCTGGTTTCTGGGCGGAGGGAAGGAAAAGCCAGGTGAGGCATCAGGTACCTGGGAGAGGGGGAGGCAAGAGAGACAGCTCCTGATTCCAGTCTGCCTGCCAACCCTGTGCACTTTCCAGCTGTGATCTGAGACCTATGTGTGGCTATGTGTGGCTCTCCTTGCACCAAATTCCATGACTTCATGACCTGACACTTAGGAACACGTGCACCCTCCCTCTCTCCTCCCGGCCTTCTCCCCAGTCCCTGAGCATGTCGTTGTCCTTCGATACGTCCTCTGTCAGGTCTGTCAGGCTGCCTCTCACCGCACAGCCCCCTCTGTGTGCCACTGACCACCTGTGTGGGATCCTGTCTGCATAGCCGGTTGATTCCACAAAACTCCAGAGTCTAGAAGAGTGTATATCCTGCTCTCCTGCCCTTGGGTACCTCTGAGAAGAGCCCCAATAGTCTGGAAAAAAAGAAGGGGGCCTCTGAACTGCCTGAGTTGTCAGAAACCTAGCTCTCTTAGGGTGCTTGCATCCCTTCCATAAGGTGTAGCAGCCAATCCAATGGGAGTGTGTGAAGTCTGGCCTCTTGCCAGCTCCCTTGCTAGAGGAGGTTAGTGGAGGGGCTCTGATGGAGGGGGCTGAACCCTAAGTATCTGACACCCATTATTTCAAGAAATGGAGGCAAGGGAAGGATTATGGAGATTTTTATATATCTAGCCCAGATCTCATGAAAAAAAGGACAAAATAAGTTTCCCTTATCCTTGTAGGCTCAAGATATCTGAGCTGATCACAGTTTGGGGAAATTCTAAGGCTATAGCAGCTTGACCCAACTGGGCCCTATCTATACACCCAGGAGAGAAGTCAGAGGCCATTCAGTCTCTGTGTGGGTTTGATGGAGCACAAGGAGAAAATACACATCAACTCACAGGGTGGTGCTGAGATATCTATACTTGGAATTCCTCATCTTTAGAAGGAAACTTCTCATAAAAGGTTACTTGAGTGAGGTAGGAACCGATGCCCTTCCTGTGAAATGTTTCAAGCAAAGTTCATTAGGATTATCCTCCCAGCACACAATTAAGGGATGTTCTTGTGGCAGAAAGCCCTTGCAGATGCCAACACCCTTTCAATATCCAGGAGTTACCCAACCACCCAGACAATGACAAAACCTACTTTTGCCTTCTGTTTCTCCCTGAGACTCTCCAGGCAAGGATATGATTTGTAACTTTACACCTTTGGGTAGGCCTTAGAGTATCTTTTGACTTCAGGGATGTGCTTGCCGCATGATATAAATGTCCAGGTCATAATGGATATGTGAGATGCACCGTATCACCAGCTAAGAAAGGGACTATGAATTGGCCTCACTTTTCTGCTAAGAAAGGCCCCTCACTGAGTCTAGAGACACAGCACAGCCTTCTGATCTTGCATCCCTAATTCATCTGCCTTTCTAAACTTTTCAAAGAAAAGGAGATTTGCTCCAAAGGACCAGGTTCTCAGGTGTAGGTGAGCTGGGTTTGGAGGCTACTCCCGGGACAATTAAGTGCCAGTGACAATGGTTTTCCAGGGCATCTCGGAGGGCCCATGCAAAGGCAGAGGAAAACGAACAAGTCAGGCTGGTTGGCAGCCTCTGTGAGCAATGACTCGGTAGTGAGAGGACAGGAAGTATCAGAGCAGAGCTGCAGAATTTGGGACAGGCCTGACTTGAGCCAAATGTGGCTGCTTGGTCTTCCCAATATATTGAAGGAGTCCTGCAACCCCCGAGCAAAGATTTGGTGCAGTACCCAGGGCCAAGTATGCAACCTTCAGTTACCACGTGCAAGGAGAAAGACCGGCCCAACTCTGTGGTGGTGTGTTGTCTGTGTTGTGTTTTCCTTCTGCATCCCCGGATCTGTCTCCCCGCAGCCAGCTGCAAGGAAGGAGGGGGCACTGCTGCCAGAAAGGCCCTATGACTTGACCCATACAGATGGCTGCCTTTTGCCTGCCCCCTTTGCTTTCAGCAAATCCTGCAGACCCATAGACACCTGGCTGCTTCTTCAGCAACCTAATTTCAATTACTTGCTCTGTGTGTGTGTGTGTGTGTGTTTGTGTCCATGTGCGTGTGCATTCATTTTAGTGTGCATGTACTCTCTGAATTTCCCAACCTGAGGCTCAGGACGCTGGAATGGGGCTCCCAGGTAAACATCCAGGTATTGGGGGTATAAACCTAGGCTCCTAAACCCATAGGGGTGGGGGAGGGGGTTGTGCACATGCCACACCCCGTCACTTCACTGTGGAGCGTGGCTAAGCCTAGGGGAGCATTCCGGGGCTTTATCCTTCCTGCCCCAGTCCCGGAAGCCCCTCAGCTAACAATTCCCAGGGAGCTTGCCAGTTGCCTGAGCCACTTGCAGCCTGGCGTGAGTGAATCCAGGAAGGCGTCACCTGCCTTGAGACTAGGAGAGCTTTTTCAGCCCAGGAGACTCCTGTGTTATTGTCTTCTGAGGTCCCAAGGTCCTCTGCCATTGCGAAGGACAACCAGCAGTCCCCCCTTGCTCTAAGGATGCAGAGTGAAGTTCGTGAGGGGCATTAAGAAGTTGACAAAATTTTTTGGCTGCCTCTGGGCAGGAGAATCTCAGAGGGAAAACGCGTCCTATGAGAGACTCAGCCGAATTCATGACTTCACGTCGCCCATGGCCCTCAGAGGTGGTCTGTTCTGTGTCACCTTCAGATTCACCACCTTTCCTGGAGCTCCAGACAGCTACCTGGGGTCCCAAACAGGCAACCATGGGGTGGGGTGAGGCACCTGTACCTGGGCAAGGCCAGCTCAAAACCGCTGACCACGGGCCCCGCGGAGAGCCCTGGTGGCTCCTAACCCAAACCCTGAAGTAAGACGGAGGATGCTGTGAGATGCAAACATCCCTTCTCCTCACTGCTCCAAGGAGGCAGGGCCATTTCCTGTAGACTTCTGTTTTTTCTCTCTCTCATTGATTCCGCAAAAAGTGCTGGCTGCTTCTCTTTTCCCATTTTCCGCCCATTTTGCTTTTGGGTTTTGTTCTTTATCTGTGGCAGCTGCTATCTGGAAACCACGTCTAAGCTGAAGACTTTTTTTTTCTATATTTTTCTCCCTACTTTTTTTTTCCCCCTAAAGCCAGAAAGTGAGCAAGGTCGTAGAACTTCCTTAGAAAAGTTCACTCGCAGTGTGGTAAGTTCGGCTGGTTTTCTTCCCTCAACGTTTCTTTTTTGGTTTTGCTTTCGTTTTGTTTTGTTCTCAGTTTTTCTTTGGTTGTTGTTTTGTTTCCTTTGGGGTGGGAGGGAGACAGTGCTTTCCCCCCCTCAACACAGCCCTTTTCTTTTGCAAGTGTCTGCGGCTTCTGTTCTAGGGACTGATTTGCAAAAAGACCTAGTGGCCACCTCTGCAGAAGGTGCACACATGACGGCCCCCAGCCTCAGGCCCGGGCTTTTGATTTTCTGTTTGGGGTTTCCAGGAGGAAACACCACCACCCCTGCCCTTGGGGCCTGTGTGGTTTGTGCATCTTCTGCAGCAACCCAGGGAGAAGGCCATTTAACTAGACCATGAAAGAAATTGGCTCAGAACCATAGCTCATCTCAAAAAGAAATTTTTTTTTTAATCCAAATTTCCCTTTACGAACCCTGGCAGTCCCATCGGTGCAGGTTGCTAGCTGCTGCTGCTATGTGGGCGGCTTTTGCTGTGTGCAAAGAACGGCCATGTTGCATGGGAGCTGGTGACGTGGCCTGGCTGGCGTGTGTTAGTGGCCTCTGCATGAGCTCTTACATCTCTTAACGGCCCCTATCTGCCTTGCTCCATGGTGTGATGGGGCGAAGAGGGCAGGAGCCATGGGTAATCCCAGCACAGTTCCCAGTGCTCTCCAGAGACAAGATCCCTGTCGAGCTCCCCAGGCCTTGAATCCTATAGAGTAAGGAAGGGCTGCACATTCAAATGTCCCTATACAGAAGTAGCCTTTGCCTTCATGTACCCTGCTTTAGAGAGTGGTAGAGACCATCGCAGCAGCACGTTACAGGACCCCAGAGTAAGAGACGAGAGCACTGGACAAGTGGTTCATTGATTGAACACTCATGGAACCGGCATCATTTCTCTTCCTGAGGGGTGGAAATACAACTGATGCTGATTTGCCTTTTCTCTTTCCCCTCCATTGAAGAGGAAAACCTTGTAAAACCTGACCAACATGCAATTAGTATCCTCATTTCATCCTTGAACATAAATTCTAAGAATCCTGGGTTGAAAGCAACCTAGTCATTTGCCTGTTGTAACTAGAAGCATTTGAAAACTGCACTTAACATTATTTTGAATTTGCTAGAAGTAAACATCCCAATAACTCTAGTAGGTGGCAATTAAAATATGGATGCTCATCCCTTCTATTCTTTGCTCTCCCCTCTCTGTGGTCTTCCTTCATGAAAAATCAGAACACGCAGAACACAAGGCCTCCTAGGTCCACGTCTCGCCTCATGGCTGGCTGACCACGGCTGTGTGGCTTCACACACCAAGAAGGTACCAAAGACTATCAGAGGCAAGGCTGACAGGACCTCCTCCATTCCCTGATGGCCTTACAGAGTGGTGGGGAACTCATCTTTTCCCTCTCTTTTGGAGCCTGGATGCTGAGCATAGACTCTGTTCAGGGATTCTATTGATGAGACCAAGGTATAATGTGTACTGTATTTGACTCTCAGGGAGAAACTTTGGGAAAACAGCTCTTCCATCCCCATGGAGGCACTTCAGGTTGACTGAGTGGGCCGAGAGTGTGAGAGAGGAAGCCTGGTATATATATACACTGGATGCCCAAACATCTTCAAGCTTAACTGACTTCCAATGAGCAGAGGGTATTAGGAAAGACCAAAATAATATTGATGAAGCTCTGTGAGGAGCATTTATTGATGTCCCTTCATCCCAGGAGGAGAGTTGGTTCAGTGATTTCACATGGTCCCTTAGCAAAGTATTTGGAACGAGAAAGCACCAGACACCTTCCAAACATTTAAGTGCACACGTGGGAAAACTTATAGATGTGTTTTCAGGGCAGGCTGAGGAGAAAAATTTCCCAAGCTCCTGAGGTTTTAGCATCTATCTGGTAAAAGGCCCAAACTTTTAAAAAATACATCCCTAAATTCCCTGCTGCTCTTGTATGAACAGGAGGCTCTTTTGAGTGTGCATTTTGATTTTTTGGTTCCATTGGTGGAGATGGATTTTCATTGATCCATTCATGATTTTTAGCCCCCTTATGCTCTTACAGTAGCCCCCTCTCTCCCACTATCATATGCTCAGCAGATGTAGCTAAGTATAACAGTGGCAATTCTCTAATTACTCAAGGCTGGAACCCAAGAACTTGGTCTCATCAGCCCAGTGTTCTAGACAAGTGCAACTAACCAACCAATCAATGTGCCGTGCCAAAACACCTAGCCATACTCAGGATATTATATATGTGAAGTAGGTGATTTCTATAAAAGAAGATTTGCATGAATATTTTGTTGGCTGCATACTATAACACTAAGTGAAGGGTTAGTTCAAGAGACTTCATGTTGCTGGGGAAGATGGGTAAGAAGACACATGTCATAGGGCTAATGATGGAAAAATGAGAAATTGAAGCTGTGCTGCTCAAAGACCAAGGATGCAAGGGCAGCTGCCATTTGGGAATAATTAGTGGCAAGAAATGTTGACTCAGATGGTTGGTTAGCTAAAGTTCAGCTAGAGTCTTGTCAAGATTAAATCTGAAGCCAGAATTTCTCCCCAAAACATGCTGATGACCTTTCTTCCTTTCCTTTTTTTTTTTGTTTTTGTTTTGTAAAGAGGTAATACTTGGGGAAAAGCAAGTGTTGCCTTGAGACGTGTCATGAAATGAAGGGATTGTCTGTTGAAGGCCACAGATGCCCCCTCTTATGTGAGATCCTGGAGACAGTTTAGTGTGGTTCATAGAAGCTGCTGGAGCTTGCACTAGTTTGGGTGCTGAAGGTGCCATGTACTCTCCAATAGGCAGTGCTGTGTGAGCAGCTCCTTCCCATGGCAGTTTCATTCCAAGTCATTCAGTACCTGAAAATATAAAGCAAGTGTCAGGGGAGGCTGTGCCAAGCATCATACAGTTTGGAGGACTGGAGCTACAAAGCCTTCATAAAACCATGCTTATTTGATGAGGAAGGCCCCAGTTCAAAACCGAAGATAACTAAGAGTCCATAGTAGAGTCCATTGCACATACACATCTTTATTTAAAATAGAAAATGGCCCAGCCCCACAGGTACCTAGTTTGACAAGCAAAGTGCAGACTAGATTTCAGCAACTTTTTGACAACTTGTGCTGTGAAAAAGGGGGTATATATAGTGTCCCTGGTCCAAGGGTCCCCAGTCTCAGAAAGAGCTGTAAAGCATAGCAGCATCTCAAGGGGTCTCTAAGACATGGCTTCAACTCAAATGAACTGAAGCCAACTTCTCCTAGTCCTGCCTCCTTTCACAGTAGCTTTAAGATATAAAAACCATAATAGGAAACATCTGGCTGGTCATTGTAGATTGCTTTTCTATCACCTCCTATCTCCTCTTCAGATTCTTTTGTGGGAAGTCCTGGACATTACCTGACTGGGGAGAGGTGGGAGAGTCTCTCAAACTAAAGACCACTTCCTGCCACTCAGTGCAAATGAGCCAGCCACTATATGTGATCTTCCTGGTTCTGTGGTTCACAGGTGACAATGGGCAGCATGGGGGTGGCCAGAGCTAAAAGGCCCGCACTTCCCCTGCTCTCTTAGGTGTGTGCATAATTCCAGATTCCACAAGGGCCTACTACAAAAGGTTGAGGATCTCACCAGGGGCTGGGTCTGACACAGAGGACCCAGAGGATGGATGGGAAGGAGGACTAAAGGGCCCTGGCCAAGCCACAGCAGCAGCAATTTGACTTTCCCTTTTGGGATTGTGGTGAAACCATCTGGTGAGAACTCCAACCTGGAGAGAAGGTAGAGAAAGGTCTCTGCTCCACTGTGTACAGTTCCAAGGAGGAAGACATAGGGGCTGGGGGTGGGGCAGTGCTGATCGCTTTTTAGTTAGGAGAAATGGCAGCCTCAAGTGATGCTGGTATCAGCCTCCCTGGATCCTTTTGCCTGGAGCTCAGTTTGCCCTCTTGGGTGCTTTGTAGCCTACAAACATGGGAAATAAGGTCACCAATGCTTTAGCAAGCACTGGAGGCCAACAAGGAGAAGGGAGATGAGGATGAGCTGTTCAGCTACCTCTAAAGAGAATATCTCAGTTTAGCTTTGTCAGGGGCTCCTTGGAATTGAAGCAGCCAAGGACAACAGTGGAGGGAGCCTCAGCCTGCAACGGGGGCATCTCTGAGACAGGCCTTTCTGTCCTGCCTGCCAAGGAATGTAGTAGGAAAGTCAGATGGAGACCAGGGAGCTCTTAGAGCCAGCTGTCACCCACCCTCCTCCCTCTTTCCTCTTTTCCTCCCTTCCCGGCAAAAAGCCAAGGAAAAGCTAATGAGAGCTGAAAACTCAACAGCTCACGCACCCCCTTCCAGGCAACTCTGCAGGAAGAAGCCCCCAACTCCAGGCCCAGGTGCTGAACCGGAAATGGAAGGCTGAGGCTTCTGGCAAGGGAGGGCAGACAACCAGGGCACTCAGCCAACTCAGCATCCCCAGGAGGTGGTTTTCCCCTCCTCTTTGGCATTTCACAGAGAACAGCCATATACCCTGATGGTATGAAATTCTAGAATGCCTAGACTCATCAGAGTTCCCAGCAGAATTAGGCTTCAGTAGAATTAAAGTCTTTGGATGCCTCCAGCAAGGGCCAGTTGGCTAACAGTCTTTTTAGAGGGCTGGTTTGGATTGCAAACTGGCCCTGGGCTCCCTTTGGGGCCACTGGGTCCAAAAACTTGGCTCTAGCTTCTCCCATGTTAGAACCCTAAGATCCAGCCATAGTGAAGCCTTGGCCCTGGCTAAGAATGGATATGGATTTTCACAGCAGCGTTAGGGAGGGAAACCATGAAAATCTTCTTCTCTTGAGCAGCAAGGACTTCTCCTGGGAGTCTATGAAACTCCTCAAGCATCCCCCATGCAGAGGCTTCTACTCCAGCCTCAGCTTGCTGGCTGTGTGCCCTCAACTAAATCACTCACCCTCTCTGAGTCTTGGTTTGCTCCTCTGTATACTGGTTTGGACTAGATGATCTCTACAGTACCTTCCAGCTGAGAGTATCCTATGGGTCTGCACTTCTTTCTGTCCTAGGAATCCTAGCTTGTGCTAATCATCCCTTAGAATTCGGGAGTGCTGCCTCCCTGCCCAATTAGCCACCTGATCAGGAAGCACCTTCCAGCCTTTAAGGCAGGGAAATAAACCATGGACAGAATCAAGTTGGGTGTGTATTTAGAAACCCTTGTCAAAGATCTGAGGAGCCACAGGCTACCTAAACCTGAAGCCCCTCTCAGCTGCCCAGGGCTCTTTCATGCATCATGACTTGTGAAGGGCAGAGCGGGAGGGGTCACAAACAGCTGGTGAGTAGCAGACACCCCACTCTTCTGGTGTGAATGCACAGCTGGGGGGCCTGGGAGAAGGGGCGTGAGGTTAGCTGGGCAGCAGTGTGGATCTCAGGCCCTGCAGGCAAGGGAAGGAAGGAAATTTGAGCATTTGGGGACCTCTGCATCACTTTGCTCCTTGCTCACTACCACGCTTTCCAGCTCCCTGGGGAACTCTGGCCACCCCGTCACTGTCCTTTTTTTAGAGCTGAGCAGAAGGAGGTTACCAGAATGGTGTCATCTGAGTTATACTCTTTGATAGGTTAAGTCCCCTCTGCTCTCTCTTCCTCTATCTCTACCTGGGCTCCATGTGAAATGTGAAAAAGCATATTTAATCTTAGAGTTTGGGAGCTGGAAAATGAAAATGTAAAAGCCTATTGCTTATAAACCAACTATAAAATGTAAGACTTAGCAGAATCAGAGACGACAACGTGATTCCCTGGGGAGGGGTGTCTTTCAGAAATTCTGGGAAGGGGGGAGACTTTTATTTCTCTAAAAGGGACCGAGGTTGTTATTTTTGAGGCACTCAGCCCGAGAGCCGGCCACTCTCTTGGAAGGAGGAACCCACAGCTGTTGCAGCTGATAGTTCAACCTGTCAGTCCAAAGCAGCCAAAAAAATGCCCTCCCCTCAGCAGCCCACTAAGAGGAAAAACCAGTGGTGAGTCAGCCTCCAGACAAATGGGGCAAGCGAGGCTCTGGGGGGGTCGTTGCTCCCTGCCGCCCCTTGGCCAGCCTGCCCTCTGTTCCAGCCCAGCCCCTCTCCTGCCTTCCCCAGACCCCAATGTGCCGAGTACTCAAGCGAAAATCAGGCTCCTCTGAGGCAGAAAGGCACAGCTGTGTATTTGCAGCCGCTGATTCAGATCCAAATCGCATATCCTGCCAGTCTCCTGGAAAGAGAGGTTAGGGGCAAACTGGGTACGTGTGCCAGGCAGGAATCTATTTCAGGAGGTGACCTGCAGCCTTTTGCCATTCCAGAGCCTTCTTCCCCACCCCCTCTCCGGAAAGACATGGTTCTGGAAGGAGCTCTCACTTAATAAAAGTGGCTGATGGGGCTCTGAGATTTTCAGCCTGTTCCTGGTCCCTTGTGCAGTCAGCTTTCCAGCAGCTGTCCTCACACAACCACACAGGAACTGCCGCGGGCTCCCACCTGTCCAGGGAGAAGGCAGAGGGTGAAGGTGAATCCAGGGCCATGAGCAGGATAAACAGCAGGAAGTACAGATGCTCAGGAGACAGAGGAGGTTGTCACACTCAGTCCTGCCAGGGGGAGCAGAGGCACCACAAAAGAAAGGTCAGGAGAGAGAAAACTCCAGGGATGGAGATAGCAGGAACCCAGGCTGGGGGCGAAGTTGCCAATGTCAAGGTCAAAGAGTAAGACCCAACAATGCTTGTTTTCCACAGTGCAGAGTTAAAAGAGAAGTCAGAGACCTCAAGGTCTACTGGTTTTGAAGACTCAGAAGTAAGACTACGTGGAATTGCCCCCAGTATGAGCTCCGGGTGGCAATAACTAGGGATTCTTCCTTCTCCTAAAGTAGTCCAGGAGTCTCCCTAGTTTGAGTCAAGTTTGGAAAACAAGGCCTTCTGGAAGGAAGGCGCGATGTGTCTATGCATAAGCACAATCTGGAAAATGCTGCTCTGAAGCAGAACGGACAAATAGGACACTGAGGGGAGTTGAGAAACTTAGAGCGGTGTGGGATTTTCAGTTTAGTGATGTCTGCCAGAAGCCCAAGTGCTCTGAGACTGAGAGAAAGACCTTTGGGTGGTGGTTCGGTGATCCACCCAATGAATGGTAGGGCAACAATGCTGGGAGGGTGTAACCACCCAGAAGGAGCCAGGCCTGAATGGCCACGGCACTGACCCATTCCCTGATCTTGCTCAAGTCCTTTGCCCTGAGCCATGGCACCAGGCCCCCAAATGGGAGTGGGCCTCATTGGTGTAGTATTTGATGGGATCTCTCGTCGTCATAGGAAGCTGGTCATACCAACCACACTCCCTGCTCCCAAAAATCTTTATCTGTGGCCTAATAGTACAATAAAGTTGAAAATAATGTCCATTCCTGCCCCCCTCGCCCTGCCATTTTACTCTCTCAATGTCTGCCCATATATATCAAGTGTATTCATAGTGTCTAAATGGCTGATGAGAGGGTGAGTTAATAGTTCTAGATCAACTGGTTGTTGGCCACTGGGGTCCAACCGTAACCCCATCCTGTAAACATCCTTTGTGTGACTTAAAGATGCAAATGTGCCAGTCATATTGAAAGATCCAAAACTGGAAGACATTGCCCATTTGATAGACAGTAGGATTTGAAAATTATATCCTTGGGCTGGGATGATGTGTCAAAACCAACGAGATAAAATTTACATTTTAACATTCAGTTTACTACTGATGGCATTCTTAGTCTTCACTGCAATTAGAGGAAAAACAAATTCTACGATTATAATTCACTGCAGGCTTAATATAAGCAAAAGCAAGATGTAATTGCTTACAAAAAAAAAAAACGCAACTTTAGGTTGTGATTACAAAAGTGGAAGCGAGAAACAAGAGGTGGAACCGAGAAGTGAGAAGTGTCCCACTGCTTTCTAAAGTGTATTGATCCTTGGTTCTAAGCCCCATATTTTTACCAGGAACATTAACAAACTAGAGAAAATTCAGAAGCGCTTAATGAGGGTGACAAAGGGAGTCTGAAAACTACATCAGATGAGACAGAAGTAAGATGTTAAGCTCCCAAGGAGACCTGAAAACCTTTGTGAGATAAATTTGTGTTTGTCGTCCAGAGGGAAGTGGAGACTTCTGTATAACTCCAGAGGGAAAAGTCAGAACAAATGGGTAGACGAGATAGGGAGGGTCACTCTTCTGAAGGCTTTTCTAATAGTAGCAACTCCCCAAAATGGAATATGCCACCGCAAGGAGCAATGAGCTAAAACTCCCTGGAAACATTTAGAAGCTGAATGGCCAAGGATATCACACAGCAGATTTCTGCCTTAGATGCCATCATCTTTTCTAACTGGAATCCTGTGCTGCCTTAAAGATTTGTTAAATGGGTCCTCTGCTGTTTCATTCTGTGGTTTCTAAATAAGACGTGATAAAAAAAAAAAAGAATATATTATATAGAGGACGTTTGTTGAGATCAGAGGAGTGGAATCAAAAAAATTCAGATTAGACTCTGCCTTGAGGGAGAAGCAGCCAGATGACGACACAGTCAAAGCAAAGGAAAGTGTCACAAAGTGGAATTACTACACTTCACATGTCATCCTGGCCTTTTTTTTTTTTTTTTAAGCCATTTGCTGCTGCTGCAGCTGAGCTCTAGGCAACAGGACTCTCTCCCCTGAATGCCTAAAAAAGGAGATCAGAGAGTGGAAGACACCAGCGCCCACTGACCCAGGGAAGCTGGCAGCTGCAGTGCAGGTGGGCTGAACTCAGAGAAAGCCCTAGGTCAGAGAAAGCTTATCCTGTCATAGTTCCCATCCAGAAAGGGTCTTTCGATGCAAGCAGAAAAGATGATAAGGCCATTTGCCTGTTACCCAATACCTGTTGCAGATTTCAGGTGAGCAAGCTGGAACCCAGAATGTCTTAGCCGGGCCAAGGGCAGAATATGGTCACAGAGGCCTCAGGGTGGAGGGGACCTTCCCTCTCTGGGCTCCCTTCCTCCCAAGCCCTGCCTCAGGGACTCATCCTCAAGCCACTTCAGGGTAGGGAAGAGCTTTCATGTCACATTCTTTCCAGCTGTCCTGAGAACCAGCCCAATTGCTCATGACACTCCGTCCCCTCTCAGGCTTCACCCAGGCTGCTTTCAACTCATCGTGGGATTGTATAATTATGGTGATTATAGCTCATGCCTCTTTTCCTCTCCTCATCTTTTGCTTCCAAACACTTTGAGGCCTCTCATTAAACATAGAGATCCCAGTCAGGTCAGCAAAGTTTTAAGAAGACATTTTTTAAAGCTAAAGAAATCTTGGTCAGATTTGTTACTACGTTCTTTCAGACATCCCTTTATAAACACTGCCATGTAGTATGGGTGCTTCAATATGAGGGAGATGAGGTATGGAGATATGGGAACACCCATACTCTTTCACGGGATTGGAGAACCATTTTACATCTTGCCCTTCTGGTTTGTACCAAGACTAAGGTGCATTTAACCCCCCAAGCCTAATGGGGAAAGATAGACTGTTAAGTAAGGACCGACAGCCTTGGCCTCTACATCAAACCAGATTAAGTTGGGAGATGGGATGGACCATCTAATACAGAACTCAACCTAACGTTGGAATCTGGGAATATTCTAATGGGTTCTCTGAATGACAGTGGAAAGTTCCAGGGCATCCATCATTCTAAATATACCAGGGAGTCCACTGTTAGCATTTGTGTGATCAAGATCCACTGGCCATGCACCTGGTGGGGGTCTCCTTGCTTCAAGATCCCATCATTTGACAGTCCTCGGGCTCCATGTGTTTCTGGATTTGTAGGGTGTTGTGAAAAGGATCGCCAGGAAGGGGTGGGGGGGGTGGGGGCCACCAGAGCCCCCTGACCCATTTCCCTCAGACTCTGGTGCCAGGGTTCCCTCGTTTCTTTACTCCCAAGGGAGTGCAGTCTCACCCTCTGGCCCTGAGTCGATGACTCCACACGAAGCACAGTGAGGTGCCTCTTGCTTCAGCAGGAGTGTGGTGTTCAGGAGAGAGGGTCCCGAGTGGCCCCTGGTGGTTGACTTAGCCTAAGCCAACCAGAACGTGCCGTCCCCTCTGAAGAGTCAGTTAACTGGCGTGTGACTCGGCAGCACCGATCGCTGGAGCTCAATGTTGTCAGAAACCTGGTGGCGACATTTCCCTCAACTGCATGCTCATCCGCTACTGAAAATGACCTCCTCACTCTGTCCCCAGAGAACAACATCCCTTGAATGGCCACCAAAATGTAGAGAAGTGGAGAAGTGGGCTAAGTTAGAGACGGCCAGCCCCAGGCTGGGTCCCTCTCGCTCCCCTTGGTTTTGGTAGAAGACCCTCGGCAGGGCGCTCACTTGCCCTATGGGTAGAGCAATGTCTCCTGCCCAGGTTAGATGTAAGGAGTAAATGAGGACATAATAACAATAAAAACAGCACAGCTGCCATGTCGGGGGACCCCACAGTGTCGTTCTGTGGGCGTCCAGGTCATCCCGGGCTGGCCTGACATGGACTTTGGGTCAATTCCAGCTCTGCCCCCACTAGCCGTGTGACTCAGGCAGCTTCTCTAAGCCTCAGTTTCCTCATCTATAAAAGGGAGGCAGGAGTAAGGGATTAAATGGGAACAATATGTAAAATGCTTTAGCACAGTGTTCGCAGCGTATGCAATCAACAAGTGTAGCACTCGGTAGTGGTATTTTCATTATTTTGATATTTGCAGTTCCATCTTACCTCTTCACTTATTACCTTATTTAATTTCCAACCATATTCTGCAAGGTTGGTATCATTTTCTTCATTTTGCAGTTGAGGACAGGTAAGTGGGTATCTCACACATGCCAATGTGCACAAAGCACGTTGACTTAATTATAGTAGCCAACTCACGGTAAGGACTCAATAAATGGTGGCTATTATTACTGGCCTATTTTTAGGTACACTCGAGAGCCAGGTTCTCTGTGTTCCCCAGGAGTGGAGGGACTGTGGTGCCCAGCAGGCCAGCTTCTATTCTGTGGTTGATTTCTCGGGCCCCTACGCACTTCCCAGGAAGTCCCGGGAGCTGTGGGCTGGCCAGGCTGCATGGTGCTGGGAGCTGGGAGGAGTTAACGCCTCACATATATCCCCACAATCTGGCATTTGCCTCCCCACCCCCCTTACTGAGGAGCCGGACCCTAAGGTGCCTCCTACTTCCAGCCACAGATCAGGAACAGCTCTATCCATGGTAAGGGGGTAAAATGCAATCATCCAAATGTAGCCTTCTGCTCGCCAAAGCCTCAGTCCCACAAATACTCAGCTCTCAGCTGTCTCTGCCTGGAGCCACCCCGAGCAGTACAACCTCACCAAGTCCAGTTGCTCCGCCTGCCAGATAAACAGAGGCTTCTATTTTTTAACCACTTATTACAAGGTGGAGTTGTTGGAGGAGTCAAAAGCAAGTGGCAGGGGGTGCTTTGAAATCCCTCCATCAACCAGCCCCCTGGGTGCACGCTCCTACTGCTTGTAATATTGACAGAAATAGAAGCAGGGAGTCCATTTCCATGGACAGGAATGGCTTTTTCCTCGGGAGACTACAGTTTTTATATGTGTATTTTAAGGTAAACGCTTTAAGTTTGCAGTATTTGCCTGATGTAAAATTCCACAGCCAGGCACATGGTTGCTTGTGCGCCTTGCATGAAATGCTTATGTAAGTGCCCGCGGGCTATACGTGCATGTGGACGCGTACACGCGGGCACAGGTGCATGGGCCGCCTGCCTGATGTGAGCCCCCGTGTGCAGTCCGGATGCACGTGACCATTTGCTGCAGCCCTGCGTATGTCTCTGTGCATGGATCGCATGCCCGCTGTCTCTGTGTGTCTGGGCAGGGGCTCCTCTAAAGCCGCAGATCTTCACGGTTTCAGCTGGATAAGTTATTCTTCACTTCCCTTCCCCAAAACACAATTGCCTAGTGCTGCTGGCGCAGAGTCAGAATGGCCGCTGCGTTGCACCCCCGAGGTGGCTTCCTTCCAGCAGTGGGTGAGTGATCCCGGCGTCTGCACACTCTCTAACCTTTGGGATCCTTTTTTGCACAGAAGTTGCTCCAAAGTCCAGGAGAGATGGTCTGTTTGTCCGTGGCCCCCTAACCCACCCCCTCCCCTCCTGTTCGCACACCCTGGTTCCGTGGACAGTCAGCGGCACGCATTTCTTCGTGTCTCCATTTTTCCTGCCCATTTTTTGCATCCATAGTTTTTCCTTCCTAAGAAACAAGGAGCTGAGGGGTCTGTAATGATGCTAAAATGAACCTTGTATCCCAGACGCAAGTACAAACAATGCCCTCAGCTACTGACCTCTCCTGTACTCCATCCCTAAGCAGAATAGGTCAGAAATGCCTATGATGTTTGGAGGTGTTTTTAAATCCAACAGCAACAGCCTTAGGCTTCATCTCCCAGCGACAGCTTCCATAACCCTTCTGCTGTAGACCCAGTGCCAATTCCTGCAGAAATTTTGGAACACTTACATTCTTATGTACTAGACCACCAAGGCAGGAGAGGCTGGAAAACTGCCCATCCTCTGTCCCACAGGGACCTGAGGCACCACAGCAACATATGAGAAGGGGCTGCAGGGAGGCAGGAAGGTTCTCAGTGCCCAGGAATTCCAGTGACCTAAGTTCCTATCCAGGGATGTCCTAGAAATGCGGCCTAACCTGTCCCCTGCTACACAGTAATTTAGATTAGGAATCAACTCTGATAAATGCCTAATGAACTGCATTCCTGGTGGTAGGAAGGAAGGGGAAAAGAGCTGGTCCTTTTATGCATATGTGTCCAAATGGACAGGGGTGTAGGGGGCTCATTTCATTCATCAAAGAGAATTCAGCAAGTTGGCTGTCTGTGTTTTATAGGTGTGCCTTGGCAGCTGGCTTGATCAAAGACCCCAACTAATGTACATCTTTGGGGTGACCGTGTTTGTAGGAGATGATCAGTGCCCTTTGGGAGGATGAACTTAGGGTCCTTTTGGGTCCTCGGAGAAGCACATACTGTCAGGGCGAGAGATTCCCCCTGCTGCTTTGTCCTCGATACCACAGTACTAAACTTCAGCTGCACTCTCCCCACTAGTCATGGTCATGTTACTTGAACTTCCTAACTGGGGAAAAAAAAAAAAAGTAGCATTATGTGTTGCCAATAGCAACAAAGCCATGTCTCTGTTTCCTTGGGTCTTTTGGCCTTTGCCTAATTTGGAGTGAACCAGAGTTTAGTAGCCACATACATTTGGGGAGAAGGAGGAAAAGAGGAAGACGCAGGCATTGCACAGACTGCAGGAATGCATGCTACTGCTGCGCTTTGCAAGCAGAATGCCTCCCCTCCACCCCACTCGAGTCCAGCAAGAATTTCCTGCAAACTGGGTATAGAAAGAGCAACAATGTTGTTCAGTCTAGATGAGAGGGAGGAGAGAAGAGAGATCCACAGAACAGAAAGGGGACATTTCCCCTGCAGGGGGATAAAGAGCAGCAGGGAAAATGGAAATGCACAATTGGAAAGGAGGCCGGGGAGTCGGTGCCTGGGCAGCCCTTGTGACTCCCAACATCCCTGCCAGGTTCCAGCTTTGCCTCAGCACAGTAGGGGAGCCACGGAGGAAGGTCTCCCCACCACCCACCGACAGTGACAGGCAGAAACTGGCCTCTGAAAAAAGCTCCCTTAAATGATGAGTGTTATGGGAGCAGGAGTCAGGGGTGCCAGGAGCACCACCCAGAAGGTTGTTTGCCGGCCTGGCTGCAACACCCCAAATTAGGCACTTGCCCTAGAATGGTTCAAAATGAGGCTGGTTCTAATTAGAGTAAAGCAGCTCTGCCTGCCCCACCCTAGACAAGTAAACATCACACCTGCTTCTCCTCCCTGGGACGCTCTAAATGGGCTCCTGGAGGAATTGGCACAAACAGACACGGTGGCTTCACCTGGCCCATCCGGCAGCCACCCCCTTCCGTTCCATGTCCACCAAGCAGTGGTGCCCTCCACCCAGCTCAGCACAGTAGCCAGAGGCTCAATCTGCCAGTCAGAAGCTGGCACCTCCCCTCTCTCAGGATTCCCAAGTGCCACAAGGGCAAGGACCCCAGCAGACACCATTTGAGATGGTGTCCAGCGTGTCCAAGAGCTGATGCTTCTTTCTCAGTGAAGGCTGAGAAAATCACCCTGTGCTGCTAGAAGGTCGCCTAGTATGGGTGGGCACAGAGAAGTCCTGCTTTCTAAACGGTCTCATCTGCCACCTTCCATGGGCATGACAGCCACGTAAAAGTAGGGGTGGGGCCATGAAGGCTGATGCCACTGCCCTGCCACTGACCAGCTGTATGCACTTGGGCAGGCCAGTCACTTAAGCCCAATTAAGCCTGTATCCTCTTCTCTTAAGAGGGGGTTAAAGTGAAACCCAAGTGACAAGGATGTTGTGGCTATTAAAGAAAGTGTCTATAAAATGCCTAGCATCCTACTTGGCACACAACAATAGCTCGAGTTTAACAAGTGGGTAGCTCTTCGTATCTCAGGACGCTAACCTGTGTCCCTGGTAGGGGGACCCAGCCCCAACCCACTTCCATCAAACACCTGAGTGGTTTGAAGAGGAGGGCACATGAGCAGTGAGGGTGCACGAGATATTGATGCCACCTCATTGGGCAAGAATAAGAAATTCAAAGAGAAAGGCCCTGGGAGATGAGGGGCTAGATTGGTCCTCTTATGATCAACCCAAATATGGTGGCTGGCAGCACTTTTTTCTAATTAAAAAAGAAATACATGAAGCACAAGTAGTTGCCAATACAGGCTAAACCCATGAGTCTGAGGCTGCTAATGGTCCCAGTGACATTTCATGGGAATTGTTTTCAGATGAGACTCTTGGGCAGCTCCCATATACCCACCGTTTACATGGCAAAACGGTTGTTATACCTCTTTGCATGAGATGGCCTGCAGTTTCAAAAGAATCCAGTATTTTTATTTTGACATTTCTTATTTTTTAACAGGCTCAGGTTTAAACATACCTGAGTTTATATTCATTCTTCACCCATTGAATTTTTTTTTATTTCCACTAATCCCAGATTTTTTTTAAATCTTAGTGTGGTTTTATGCTTGTGGTATATCTTCTTATTTTAAAAAATGAATAAAGAGAATATTTTAGGACCCAATAAATTGCCCTGAAGCTCCTGGGAGAGGGTCCTGGCAAAACCCAGGCGTAACACCGACCCCAGAAATGGATCTTGCCAAGGGTCCCTTCCCCACTCCTGCAGCTCCCTCTGCCGCCTCTGCTGTGGATTAGCGGCACGTCATCTAGCCCTGTAACCTGGGTTATCCGTTTCATCTGCCCCATCTTGCGTCACAAAGTTGAATAGACAAGTGAGGCAAGATGGAGACTTGAAAAGTTCTTTGAAACTAATCTACATTAGGTGAGGATTTTCCTCCCATCCCCTGCCAGAAAGTCTCAAACCCGGAAACTACCCCCAAGCAAATGGTGATCTCTCCCTAATTTGAAAGAGTGAGGAAGGTGATGCCGCAATGGAAAAGGCACACGGGGGCACCATCTTCCCTGGTCAAGCTTCATCCTCCGATGAAGTCAGGCAGGTCCTTGCCTCATCTCCCTGCTGCCGGACCCAAGCCACAGCCCTTCCCTTTCTACCCAGCTCGTAGGCTCCTGACCCAGGCTCTCCTCAGCAAGCCCATCCCCACCCCCAGGCCCCAGGACACTTCTATGTCCTCAAAGAGCTGCAGTATCATGCAGCTCATAGCTGACCTTCAGTCACCTTGAGAGGACAGCTCATCTCTGCCCTCCCACTTGCTGGCTGCTGAGGTCACCTGGTGAGCCCTATCTTGCAAAACACCTTTTTTTTTTTTTCATTAACAAGGATGAAAAAAGGCTGTGCGTCATTTTGGATCAGTTTGGATCAACAGAAGCTAGAAACAGTGCTCCAAATTAGCTCTGTTAAAGGTCCTTCCCTAGCAGAGGATATTGGGTTTCTCCAATATTGGAGGGGGAAGCACTGAATTTATCCAAAAGGCAAAGTTGAGCCCAGCAACTGAAAAAAGAGTAAGAAGTAAGAAATTCTAAGGCAGCGATTGATAGCTGGGGTTTTCTTCCAATCTGTTTTTGCAATTTTGAGATCAAATTACATACGGTAAAATAATATAGTTCAATGAATTTGTCAAATATATACACCTATGTAACCTACACCCCATTACCCTAGAAAGATCCCTCATGCTCCTTTCTAGTCACTCTCTCTCCCTCTCCTCTGCCCAGGTATCCACTGTGGATTTCTAGCCCCAGTAGTAGCCTGGATTTTGACTTAGTGAACGTGAGATCTGTAACTTTGGTCTTGGGTCATTTGGGCAAGTCAGCGAGAGAATCCTATCAGCAGCTCAGATGTCTTTACTCCCTCAACATTGAAAAGGGCCCTTTTTGGGCCCCTGGTGCTTGGCTCTGCTACCCTGTAATGCCATCCTAACCCCCAGGGCTGCTCTCTGAGCCACAGCCCTTCTCTCAGCCAAAGATTTTAGCATCAGTCTCTCAGGTAAGTGGTGAAAGCTCTCGGTGACCTGGATGGTGCATGCTTTGTTGAGTCACACCTGGCAGTGCAATGCACAGAGCCACAGCATGTCCAGCAGCATGTGATTTTTCTTAAAACACAACACAAAAGGGAGCTGTTCCTTTTGTGCATTTTCTTTTAGAAACAAAGAATTCCATGACCACCTTCTTCCAGGCTCCTAGCCATCAGGATGGGCACAGAGCTGAAATGATTAGTCAGGGTGAAGGGTAGGAATTGAATGTGTGGGTATATTGTGAACCGAGCACCCAGCCCCTGTTCCATAAAACTGAAGAATCCAAAATTCTGTCAGATTACACTTTGCCAAATGTCTAGAAGGTGAAAAGCACTCTGTATGCAAAGCTTTGGTGTCTCTGGAATGCACCTTACGTAGCTTGGTGCTTAATCGCTGTACATTTCTTCACTTGGACAAAGGCTGCCTGCTAATAGCATTTTCAACCACCCTTAGCTGCTTCGCTCAGCTCCGCCAAGGCCTCAGGCTGAGCTGACTGCAATCTCCTGCACCATGATACATTCCCAACTGACCAGCCCTAAGGAACATCACACATTCACACCCTGAAAAAACTACTTCCTCCTTAACTATGCAAGCGCCCTGCAGAGGCAGAATTTACCACTCTCATTTCTAAGTGGGTCTTTCAGAATCATCCAAACTGGAGGAGAGGATGTGGGTGAAGGGGAGGGAACCCTAGTGTGCAGGATGGGAGCTTTCCTTTCCCTGGGCGACTGCAGAGCAAGTACCTGGGGAGCTTTCTGCAAACCCAGGGCAGCATTATAGGTGGGGGGCAGTACATCTCTGAACACAGGTAGCTTCTGCTGTCAGATTTCGCTTTGATCCCTGAAAACTACAGGAGCCTCAACACTTCAGATGGGAGGCAGCTGCTGAGGAAGCGTGATTGCTGGATTTCTTCCCTAAAGCCCTGGACCAGGCATCTAGCCATGCCTGCGTCCTGCATGATTAACTGCTTTCCAGGCTGAGCCTGCCCCCACTCACCCAGGAGGTCACCACGTAGAAAGGCAGATTGCAGCTGAGCTGAGCTGCTTCCCGAGCGGACCCGAACCCTCCTGACCTCCATCTTTAGCAGCAAACCTGGCATTTAGTAAATGCAGGAGCACAGGACCGGGGAGAGGAGACAAAGATGCCAAGGAGCACCACGTGGATTGCAGCAAAGTTGGACACAATCCGCGAGGTGGTCCCTGGGTTGGTCGGCTGTACCATCCTCCCCAGAAGTCCCAGGAAGTGGGAGCAGTTGGGAGGGGCAGGCATTGACAGTTCAGGGATGGCCACAGGTCCTCTGAGTCAGAGCTATGAGACTGAGTTCCAGGATTTAGGCAGGAAGAGATTAATTAACACCACCAAGCCCAGCCCAGCCCATCCTACGGAACTGGGAGGTGTGGGGGATGGGAGCCCTGGGGCCCAAAGCACCCAAAACAAATGCAGATACACAGTCCTCCAAAAATAGAACCACTGCCCCCTCCCTACCCAAAATGGCGTCACTAATGAGAATGAAGCTGCAATGAGTTTGGACCACCTGGTACACCTTACACTCATTTATCTCCAGGCTTTTAACACACACATGCACATTGGCAGTGGACTCTTATTCAGAAGCTTTAGTGATTTTTTTTTTTTTGCACATCTGACAGCTAAACCAGAGCCCCCAATGTTGTGCACAGCAAACCCAGAACATATATATCTGGGTACACGATGTGTAATTTGTAGCCTGGTGGTCGAGGGATGCATGGAGGGAGGAGGAGCCGCTATTTGGTACATGGTTACCACAGCAATGAACACCCAAGAGGGAAGCAAAATTCCTTTATGCCTTTAATGTGCACTGGGATGGACGCGGGTAACGGAGGTGGGGGAAGCTTGTAATAGCTCTTGGAGTAGGAGGCCCCTGGATGCATCAGTCCCTCATTTCCCCAAAGAGGACTCCCCACATACACCACTGCTTCCTGCCTTCAGGCCTGCACAGAGAAGGAGCGTTCCCAGCTGAACCAACTAGATGACAAATGTCTCATGCTCCATGTAAGAAAGGGCGGTCAAGGAGAGTAACAGCGAGGCTATATGCCACAGAGTCCAGGGCTGGAGGGGAGTTCTTGAAGGTCAGCCACCGCCTTCTAAGAGCTATTGTGGTACCACACTGACTCTAGACAAAGAAATCACCATCCTGTTTTTAGTGATTTTCAAAGACTGACACTGTAACCCTCTAGGAT
Source organism: Myrmecophaga tridactyla (assembly GCA_004026745.1). NCBI lineage: Eukaryota > Metazoa > Chordata > Mammalia > Pilosa > Myrmecophagidae > Myrmecophaga > Myrmecophaga tridactyla. Next base: position 12,985 of record PVIY010013740.1, on the reverse strand, counting down.
TTAAAAAAAAAAATCTGATTTAAAAAATCCTTAGCTTTGTATAAATTAATCCTGCTGTAGGCTAAGTGTAGTGTATTTGAAGATTCAGATAAGGTTGCTAATGGGGAGATTTTGTGTGTGTGTGTGTGTGTTTTGTTTTGTTTTTGTTTTTTTGTTTTTTGAGATAGGGAAGGAGAATGGAAAGTTTTGTCTCACTAGTGAATATGGGGAGTAAAAGAAAGAGTGGGAAGGAAAAATGAACAAGGGCAAGAGGTAGATGCAGTCTTTCTGACAGCACCTGAGGGCGATCCCATTTCTGCACAAGCTTCCATCCATGCCGTCATAATTCTCAAAATCAGGCTGGTCACGTTCCTCCACCAGGGGATGACATGTCATCCTGCGTCCAGTAAACTCACAGCCCGGGTTGTTTGTTTATTAGATACACCCATTATCCATCAATTCATCAATCAGCAGGTTTATTGAGTACCTTACCAGGCTTCACAAACCTGATCAATTCTTTTTAATTACATCCAGCTTCCATGCTGCCGAGCCCGGTGAATAAGATGAACCCACACAGGCCACTCAGAAATGAGCATGAGGAACCGCACTGGTCCTTGCAATTTCATTCCACCAAACACACAACCCATGCTGGCCAGTGGTCATCAATTGCCTTTCACAGATGACAATGATGTCTCTGACCCACTGTCAATAGCAGGGCAGGTTTTGAGTGTTTTCCCAGACATAGTGATCAATTTAGTTGGGTCCAGCTATCCTCTCCTTAGACCCCTAAAGCGGGTGAGCAGGGGAACAGGTACAGACTGTGTCAGGGGAAATATACAGGGTGACTGAGCCCAACTTGTCTTCCTCGTGCCTCAATTTTTACCCAACCCTGAGCCCCCTCCCTGGAGCAGGGGCACCCCCACCCCCACCCCCCACATCCAGCACATAGACAGCAGGGCTATACAGGACCAGACTGCACAGTCCAGTTTTGTCCCTATTTTTATTTTCAAGAGGAACCGCTATCTAGATTGGGAGCCATTCAATCTGGGTGTGGAGACAGCAGACTTGGCTTCTGGGTACCAAAGATGGGAAGCCCAGAACATGGGATATGGGGTAAAACTCCCACGGGGGAGCCTGCTCACCTGCCCCCGCCTCACCTGCCCGGGCCCATCCCTTCATAGCCACTGAGAGGCCCCAAAACCTGTGTCCCTCTCCCAAGGAGAACTCCATACTACATTCCGAACAAGATGCAGAGGTCCTGGCATTTATACAACTAAATAATCCACTGGTTTCTAACCACCCACATCCTAAGTCATCATCTCGTGTCAACCCACCCTTCGCAACCTCAATACTCCCGAGTCCATCTGCTCCTTCCTTGGCTAAAATCAGAGGGCGGGTCACTGACAAGAAGCGTTACTACTCTACCTGAGGGTTTACGTACCTGACCTCCAGGTAAAGTAAACTCCCTCCCCCACCCCCCCCACCCCCATAAAAGAACACCAGCAGCACGGCTCTGATCCCCTTAACCTGGCCCCGGAGCCCTGCCTCCACCCACCTGCCCCCAGAGACCAGCCGTCAAGGTGGTCAGTCAGGTCGGTGGGCGCCGTCCCTCGGGCCTCCGTGGCTTCCGCGACCATTAACTCACCTCTCCGGCTCTCTGTCTCTGTCCCCACCCCGTGTGTGCGCGCGCGCTGTGCGTGCCTCTGTGTCCGCTGTGTCTCTGCAGGGAAAGTCGCTGGCGGGCAAGCGCCTCACGGGCCTCATGCAGTCCTCCTGACCGTGCCTTCCGCCGGGCCTGGCGCCGGGCCCGCCCACCCCGGCCACCCCGCCGGCACGCGGCGGCGCTCCACATCCGCCGAGAGAGTCTCCCTGCGGGGAGATCTGCTCACTGTGAAGGAGAAGGAGTGAAGGAGCTGGAGAGCAAAGGCGGGGAGACTTGGCGGGCAAAGGAGGGGAGACCACAAGGAAAAAGTCCGCGTAGCCGGGGGCCCGCCCCGGTGGAGGCGCCTGTTTACAACACTCTCTTCCTTTGTGCGGTTGCGCCCCGGGCACCGCGTTCTCTAGGAGGCCCTCGTTTCTAAACTCGTTTCCGGGGAGAACACCTCGCGGAGAACTCCCGCGGATGTGTAGTATCTATTATAGTCTCACGATCAACGTTCCCTCCACTTCCGCAAACTCGAGAGGGAAGAGCTGGGCCTGCGCACATCCAGTATTACGCATCATCTCTCCGCCCTGTCGCCGCGGCGCCCACCGCCGTCCATGTGCACAGCCACTGCGGTCCCGACCGCCGCCTGCCTCTCCCCACCCCCACCCCCACCCCCGGAGTCTCAGCGGCCACCCAGATGCCGGACACCACCTGTGCGTAAAATGCCCCAAATCACATCCTCGGCACTGAAGCAACCTCATGGATTGCTTCACCTCAAGTTCTTTCCGCCCTCTTTGAGGCCAACTTCAGAAGAGGTCCCCGCCCAGTGGCCACGCCCTGGCCCCCTCCAGTGTCTCAAGGGTCCATCGCCGGAGGAAGCAGCCGTGCAGGTGTGAGAGCTTGTTGCTTAACAGCCATCAAGGTTTTGATGATCATCTTTTAAAAAATTATTGCATAACTCATGCGGTTTTTTTGCCCCTTTGCTCCTTGGTTTGTCCCCTCGTGTTTTACTTGAAATAAACATGACCATGGACTCAGGGGCCATTGGGATTCTCCCCTCGGGCAGCCCCAGGTGGAAGCTGGGAGGGTTTCCCACACCTGGAGGCGGCTGGATTGCACGCTGGCATCCCCCACATTGGGGCACCCGGAAGGGGAGGGCCATGCCCTTGCTCTGTCAATTTTCCATTTGTGTCTGAAGCTGGGACAGAGTATGTTTGGGAGGGCCGGGCCAGGACCACATGGTTCTCTTCCCAGTCTTGATTGGAAGGCCTGAGCAAAAATGTCGGTCCTGGCAAAGGCATCCCAGTAAACAATGCCAACCATCCAGGGAAAAAGCAAACAAAGCAAAACCTGCAGACGATCCACGTGTGTTCCCTTTATATGTGTGTCAAAACGACTACTTGCCAATTTGGCTATGAGGTAATATATGTAAAGCACCTAGTCAGGTGCTTGACACTTAGTAGGTGCTTAGCAAATGGTAGCTATTCTATCACTATTATCATTGTTATTGTGATTCCCATGAGAAAGTGGACAGAGATGTATTAAATAACATGCTTTTGAACTTTGGACACTCACTCCCCCACCTGCTATGACTATCCTCTTTTGATTTATTTTTGGGCATAGGTGAAAAATCTCCCTTGGGAATGTATAAACAGAAAACACAGAAGCAAAAAAAAGGAATCACTGGTATTTCTTTACTCATGTAGGGAAATTCACCAGCTGGTGACCAGAGATTCGTAAACTTGTTTTCGAGCATCCCCACCTCTTGGGTGCTCTCCCATGGCCCATCTTTCCAACCCACACCTCTGTGTCCTGCTCTGTGTCTGATTCCACATGGTCTAGTCCCCATGGCCACCAGGCCTCCATCCCCCACAGTGGAGCCTCCATGGATATTAGCAGTTTTGATTATGGTTTTATCCTTGTGGGTCTAGGCCATCATGTCTAAGTTTCTTCCACTGGCACTTGTTCTTATTTCTGTGAGTGACAGTGGAAATAGGGAGATGACATGTTGAGTCCTAGAGTATCTCCAAAGATGGCAATATGGACCCAGATTCTTATCAGGCACTACTACACCCTCATTCTGGGAGACCCAGCACTTTGTAGACACTCATAACTACTTGATGAATAAATGAATGAAATGAAACTCTACCCCAAGTAACAGGGTCTTTTGACTCCTCCTCTTCTCATCCATCCTTTTTTTATCCCCTTGATCTTCATACAAACATCCCGTTTTAGAAAAAAAATTACAATCCAACTTCACCTGCTCCCAAGATTTCCCCTAAGGAAGCTCTTCCCTGCCAGAAGTGCCCTGGCTGTGCTGACACCTAGGCACGAGGTACATAGAGGGGTTCCTGAGCAGCAGGCACCTCTGCACCCTCTGTTATCTGGGGCAAATGGCCAATTGCTTTCTGCCCCTTCCCTTGAACTGCAGAGGACCTTGTAAGTGAGGTAGACTGGACAGGGTTGACTGCCCTGCCCCTGACTTCTTGGCTGCTGCTTCTGAGTGATGCTGCCCTGAGACTTGGCCCCACCCTGATGAGTCCCAGTGGGCCTGGCAGAGAAAGAACAGACTGAAAACTTCTACATACCTTTGGGGAAATCCAGAAGGGAGGGCAGGGTCAGCAGGCTCAATGTAAGTAAGGAAGCTTCAGGTGGAGTCAAACCCAGAGCAATAACCCCCTCATCCCTGACCCCTACCAAGGCATACTCAGTCCTGTGAGCACCACTACACGTTCCCTAATAGATGTGAGGCAACCAAGTGTGGGGGTGGAATAGGGATACTCTGCTCAGGTTGCCCAGTTCAAAGTCAGTCCCCACATTGAACAAATTTACACAGCCAAAAATTCAGACTAGATTAGACTTTTGAGGGCAGTTCTATAGCAAAGCAAGTTCCTCTGCCCTGTCCTGTCCCGTAGAAGCAGACTTAGCTCTCCTGAATGGCATTGGTCTCTGGGCCCAGAACCCCTCCTTAGGAGGACTCACCGGGCAAATATCATTTGGGCAACTCCAAGGCCAAAGCATCAGGGCAGCCTTGGTAAATGACAGCCCACCCATTAGTTCACCAGGCATTGGGTGTCTGACTAAAACAACCTTTCCCTACATGGGAAAAGTAAAAATTTCAAGGTGGCACTTGTAAAATACCCAACAACAGCCAGAGGGCCTGACCCAAGCAGCAGGAGCTCTCTGGGCTAGGGAAGTAACTCCTGCCCTTCCAGAAAGGGACACACCAGCTTCACTTCTACTGGGAAGTTGGGATTGCACCCCAGGAACAAAGCAGGACCAAGCAACCATGTGATTGGATGGGCCTGTGTTCCAGGCTCACTCCTGCTGAGTGACCGGAGACCAGCCCCGTGCCCAGGAGGGACCTCTCAGCACTCTGAACTGCTGATCAGACACATGGGAGACATGCTCGAGATGGCTTTTTCCAGGGTTCTCGGTGCATTCAAACTACCTCACCAACAGAACATTGACGAGCCATCCATCCAGCCCCCTTGCTGGTTGTGGAGGTTTATGTCTTCCCTAAAACACACCCCTCCTCTCCTGCTCCAGATGCATGGCCTTTGAAACCCACCACCAGGATACCTGCCCAAAAGATGGCATGGTTTTAGGACTATTTGTCTTTGAGCCCTGCAGAATCTATTGGAGGGAGTGTTCTGAGTAAGATCCAGAAGCTGGAAGCCCTGAGCTATGGGGAAAGATAATGTACCACCAGCCTCCAAAAGAGGCTGACCCCGCTGAGCCTGTAAGCAAGCACCACGGCCCAGCAGGGCCGAATAGTGGCCAAATGAATCACTCACCACTCACCGCAGGACCCTCTGAAGAAAGGCTTGTGCTTGTGTAACCATGGCAACAGCAGACGCCAGCTGCCTACTCATTAGTACCACCCGGCGATAAGGCATCCCCTGGACAAGACCCAGGGCCCATAAAATAGCAAATATAGCAATAAGGGACCCAGAGCCAGAAAGGGTCAGGGTCCAAGCTCTCACGCCTCTGCCCTCCCCAGCCTTGATGAGGGCCGTAAGCTGGCTGGGGAGGGGAGGCCAGCTCCACCCCGCGGGCTCACCCACCACACCATCACAGACACGTCAGGATGGCCCCCGCATAGCGCACGTGGTTCTCAGTAGTTTATTTTTCTGGAATTGGGGGATTGGACCCCAGAACCAGCTATGCTGGTACCATCAAACAATAAATGGCTTAAACCGACTACCATCCAGCTAACTGTGTGGCTCCTTGGTTTGGGGGATTGTTGGGTGGGATTTACCTCCGGAAAAAAAAGATCTACCACTTCTCCCCACTCTTCCTCTCCCTGTTACACACACACAAATACACACATACATACACAATTTGTTTTCCCCTTTTTCCCAAGCAGGATTCTAAGCAGCCTTGAAAAGCTGGATCCCTGGGGTGTCAGATTCAGCCTGGTCGGCTTGGAGATAGTATGTCACTGGAAGGCTGAAGCCCCTGCCAGTGACTTCTTGGCTGGGTGGTCTCTATGGCCCATTCTTTGTGCTTAGGTACAAAACCGGTGGCCTGATCAGCATCAGCCGGGCCAGACACCACCCTGATACCCCTTGAATAAAGTCTTCAGGTTGAAGTCAGCTGCACACAGGCAGCACTCTTTACAGAGAGCCTTGGTTTCCTGAGCTACACAGACACTCTCATCTCCCACTAACACCAAAGCAGCAGGTCTCTGAGAGTCTGAGAATCCAGGTGACAAGAGGAGCAAGAGGACCAAGGGGAAAAAGCAAACACCATACTGCAGGCCCTCCATCAACAACAAAGCAGCACACTTCAATGGCAGAAAATTTTGCTCCTAAAGGTAGAGATGACCTCAGAGGCATGGAAACAGTTCTTCAGAGATGGGTTCTGCTATTGTCACATTGATTGGAACCTCCTCATCTCCAACCCTGGGCCATATCTGAAAGCAGGATTCCACCCTTCCCAGCCCCTAAAGGGTCAGGCCCATAGTGTGTCGTCACACTGGCAGGTCCTGACCCACCCACCAAAGTCATGCATCCCTGTCCTCCACCAGGGCCACCAGCTGTGGGAACCTAGAGCTCCTCCCACCCAGCCAGACCATCTTCAGATTGGAGATGTCCAGAATCTTTGCTTTCCAAGCTGTCATAGTGTATGCACGCGATCCTCCTGACCAGAAAGGACATGCCCAGGGTGGAGGTGGGGATTTGGATTTGGGGCTACCCGTTATAAGAGCAAGAGCTGAGCCCGCCCAAGAATGAGATCCATCCTGACTTTCCCCTCCACCCGCTGGACTCCTGGCACAAAGGGCCTGAAGCTGCCCTTTCCCATGATGCCAGCTTCCACGTGCTCTGTGGTCCCAGCCTCTGAGGGATCATCAGGGCCGCTGACAGGTCCCGCTGATCCTAGAATCTTTCCGGTGATGTGGCAGCCTCCAAACTCTGTGGTTTGGAGAAGTATCCAAGCAGGCATGTGCCCGACTGGTATGTGCAGGACTCTGCCGACAAGCTTCCCCTGGGTGTGCCTATGTGAGCAGGAGCGCCCACATGAAATCTTAGCTCCTCTTGATGGGACGCCAATGCCTGTGGCTGAGCTCCTTCCCCTGCACCCAGCCCTTCAGGGCTGCAAGGGAGCTGCAGAATCTGCACAAAAGGCAGCTCTCCCTGGTCAAGGAGGGGTTGCAGGGTCTGGCTCGTTTTAATGAGGCCTGGGATGGGGGTGTAGCTAGTCTTGAGCTTCATCTGGAACAGAGCTCTCTGGAATACTCTGGGACAACTCCTGCTCTCTCAAAGCATGGACTGAGTTCCCGGAGAGCCTTGGAACTGGCCTGGCCAGGTCTGATTATTTCAGCAAACAAAAGAAAAAACAGCCTTTGATAGCCCTGGCCGTGCCACACACCCTAAGCCTACGATATGAGTGGTAGCAAAAGATATGGGGAGACGTAGGGACTCCAGGATAAGTGGGCATTTGAATCCCCACTCTTCACTTAGGAGCAAGTCAACCTCTCTGAACATTAGCTTCCTCGCTTGTAGAACAGGGATAAGAATTTTGAAATCTTATACTTGTTATGAATGACTGACTATAAAGGACTTAGTTGGGCCTGGCACACAGTAAGCGCCCACTAAATGGGTGCCACTATTAGCTATTGATGCACAATGCAGTTCCCCAGCTGCCAAGCCCCTGTGTGCCAGCTTTTTTGCCAGCCCGAGGCCGTGGGCTTGGTTCTGCCTGTGCAGGCACTGGCCTCTCTCTCTGCCTGTGATAAGCCCCCTCTTCTCTTCTTCCCAGCTAGGGCCTGTGCCTTCATGGTGTGTCACTTGGATGGTTGCAATCAATAAACCTGCATCAGGCCTGTGTAACTCACAGAGTAGAAGGCTGGGGCGGGCTTCTCCTTCAGACCTTGGGTAGAAAAAATGGAGGCAGAAGAGGTTTCTGCTCCCCACCTAGATTCCTGTTTGCCTGGCAGGTCTCCATGGCTGCTTCCTTTGGATTTGGATTCTGAGCTCTTGTTCAGGAATATTCCATTTCGGGCCCGTGACTAAGAGTCTGGATCTCAGACAGTGGGTCAGGCAAGGCCTCCTCCCTCTGAGATTTTCTAATCCAACCCGGTGTGTGCGGGATACATTTTCTGTTGGTTTATTAGGTATAATTGACAAATGTAAAATTCACTCATGGACAGCGTCATTAATTTTGGTAAACTGAGACAGGTAACCACCACCAAAAATCACGCTAGATGATTCCATCCCGCAAGCTCCCCTGCGCCCCCTTGTGGTCACCCCCTCTCCCCTGCCCTCTGTCCCTGGCACCACTGCTCTATTTTCTAACCTTTCAGGTTTGCCTTTTCCAGAAAGTTACATAAAGAGAATCACAGGACATGGCCTTTTGTCTGGCTTCATCCACTTAGAATAATGCACATCACTGTCTGCACTCTAGTATGTTCCTCAACATTTTGGTTTTTTTGGTTCTTGTTTTGTTTTTTTGAAGCAAACTTATTTAGTTCCTGAAAGTTTAGTGGATGGATTTTTTTTTTCAAAAAGATATTTGGTTATATATACATATATATATAGATATAGATAGATAGATAGATAGATATATACGCTTAAAACTTCCCATTTTAACCATTTAAAGCATACAATTCAGTGACATTAATTACATTCAGTGTCGTGGTACCATCAACACCATCCATTACCAAAACTTTTTCATCACCCCAAACAGAAATTCTGTACCCGTTAAGCAATAACTGTTCATCCCCCAACTCCCCAAGCCCCTGGTACCTCTAATCTACCTTCTAGCTCCATGAATTTGCTTATTCTAGATATTGCATGTAAGAGGAATCGCACGGTATTCGTCCTTTTGTGTCTGAAATGTTTTGTTGTAAGACATAAAGAAATGGCAGCCCAAAGGAGGCAGGTCAGAGAGAGGTTGAAGGAGCTAGGCTGGAGTCCCGTTGGGCTTCCTGGCCACATATTCTCCTGTAAAAAGGTATCCTTTTTTTTTTAAAACATGACAACATACAAACACAAATATTCTTACCATATGATCATTCCATTCTTGATATATAATCAATAACTCACAATATCATCACATAGTTGTATATTCATCATCATGATCATTTCTTAGGACATTTGCATGAATTCAGAAAAAGAAATAAAAAGAAAACAGAAAAAAATTCATGCATACCATACCCCTTACCCCTCCCTTTCATTGATCACTAGCATTTCAATCTACTAAATTTATTTTAACATTTGTTCCCCCTATTATTTATTTTTAATCCATAGGGTAGATAAAAGGAGCATCAGACACAAGGTTTTCACAATCAGACAGCCACATTGTGAAAGCTTTATCATCCTCATCATCTTCAAGAAACATGGCTACTGGAACACAGCTCTACATTTTCAGGCAGTTCCAGAAGGTTTTTTAACACTCCAGAATCTGTGAGCCCCTGTTTGAGAAAACATATGATCACAGAGCTTTCACATTTAAGAGAATGCCTGCTTTATCCATCTAAGAGAAGGTACTTACTTGGAAACAAAGAGATGGAATGGCGGATATCAGAGCGAGGCATTGTTTATTCAGTTAGTAGGCAGTGATTGGTACACTTCTGGGTTTGCAGACCCCCTGCAATGATTCCAAAGCTCCTCCAAGCCCTCTCCAAATAGATTAACAAAGAACAACAAAGCAATAAAAACTACCTGGAAGCAAAGTGCTGGAGCAGACCCCAGGACCATAGGATTCAGGATAGACTGGGCAGCCATGAAAACCAGGCAAAGTGGAGGAGAGGACCTAGGAGTTCTCTGTTAGGGATCTCAAAACCCATAAGTTCCAAACAACTGGAGGTTTTTAAAGCATTATTATGAATTCATGAGTTTAAACATATTTGATGTATTTCAACCCATCACACTTATTCTTATTGATATTAAATGTGTCTGATTCTTTAGCTGGAGCCCCTTAAAATTTTCTCCTAGGTCTTTTAGACATGGCCATGGGAGTCTCTGAGAGCATCCCTGCTATCTGGTATGACAAGATAGTCTAGAATCCTTTTACACATTTCTTGTCCCATTCTTAAGTCCAAGTGAATGAAAGTTAAATGACTGTTTTGCTGTGAAATCAGGGAGTTCTTGTGGTGGACTTTGTCTCTGTAAACTGAGCCTTCTATGCCTCCAGAATATTAGAATTGAAAAGTCTGTTAATAATCATCTAGCCCAGACCCTGATTTTACAGAACAAGAAATGAGACCCAGAAACATCAAATGATGTACATAAGGTCCCACAGGGCTATGGCAGGACAAGGGTTAAAAATCAGGTCATCTGACTCCCAATCCTTTGGGCTCCCCACAGTCCTGCACTACTTCCTCTTATATGCCAAGGCCCCTTCTGCTCAGACCATGTCCCAGCCCTTGCCCTGTGTCCCGATGGTATCACTACTCAGTGGAGCTATCCCAATTTCAAAGCTTAATAGAAAGCTATAGTAATCAAAACAATGTGGTATTGGCATAAGGAGAAACATAGAGAGCAATGAAATACAATTGAGTTCAGAAATAAAACCTCATGTCTATGGTAAACTGGTTTTCAGCAAGGATGCCAAAATAATTCAATGGGAGAAAGAATGGTCTTTTAAAAAAATTGGACAACTGGATATTCACATGGGAGAGAATGAAGCTCACTCCCTACCTCACACTATATACAAAACTTAACTCAAAATGAATCGAAGTCCCAAATGTAAGAGCTAACATTATACAACTGTTAAAAGAAAACATAGAGGTAAATCTCAGTGATTAGGCAATGGTTTATTAGATATGACATCAAAAGCACAAGCAATAAATGAAAAAATAGATGTCAGACTTCATTAAAATTAAAAACGTTTGTGCATCAAAGGACACCATCAGAAAAGTAAAAAACAACCCAGAACATGCAAGAAAATATTTACAAATCATATACCTGATAAGGGACTTGTGTCTATAATAATATGGAATGCTCAAAATTCTCTGAAATTGATTGTAGTGATGATTATATAACTCTGCAGTTTAGGATCAAACTGAAAACCATAGACCTGTACACTTTAAATGAGTGAATTGCATGATTTGTGAATTATATCTCAGTAAAGCTGTTGTGGGGAAGGAAGGGATAGGGGAAGGGAAGAAAGGAGGAGGAACAGGAGAGTAAGAGGAGAAAGGTAGGGAGGGAGCGTGAGAGAGAGAGAGGTGGGGAAAAGGACAGAGAGAGTAAGAGAAGGTAGCTCAAGACAGGGAGAACTCCAAACCTGTTTTTCTAAATTGCCAAGAGCAAGAGGACAAGGCTGGCCCCTAGAGAGAGTGGGTGAAAGTAGCTACAGAGGACTTTGAAATTCTTCTTGTGCCAAAGACAGGGTCAACAGGTGTCAGGTCAGCCCAGAGTGAGTGAAGTGGCCCCCTTCAGCTGTCTCTGCCCTCTCTGGGAATTCAAGTGCTTGAATCTCCCTTGTAGGGAACTAATTTAATTAGGTGGATTAGTGGCCTGCCTGATAAAAGATCCACTCAGGGCACTCTCCTGCATCCAACTTGAGCCTTGGTTCCCAAAGCTTTAAGCCCCAGGGACACCTTGACTGTAAGAGGAAAATGCCCTGGACCAAGAGGAGACTCAGGTACCACTAGCCAAGTGGCCTGGGGTAGTTCCCAGTAACCCAGATCACCCGGGGCAAGTGTTAAAAATACAGAGTCCCAGGCCCCACCTCCAGAGGATCCCAAATTAGGAGGATTGAGAAGGACACCAGAAATGTACATTTTTCATAAATACTCCCAATAGTTTGAATGTACTGCCAGGTGGGCATCACTGAACAAATACTCTCTACATTTTATTTGAGTCCAAGAACTGGATGGCATGCACAGGAGGGTTTTTTTTTTTGGGGGGGGGGGTTGTTTTTTGCTGGACAGGCACCAGGAATTGAACCCGGGTCTCTGGCATGGCAGATGAGAACTCTGCCATTCACAGGAGTTTTGATTTAAGTCCAGGAAAGACACACACCTCCTTCTGCCTCCTCTCCAACCAAAGATGCCCACCTCTGTCCCCTCTCAGTGGGATCTGGCTGTGCCTGGAATTCTCCTAAACAACACCAACCCCCTCCTCTGGCTCCCTACTTGCACCCTCACAAAGCAGAGTCCTGCAGCAATCAATCATAGCTTCCCCTCCTAGAAGGGTTCCCCTCACGTAGGGGGTAAGGGCAGGACACATATGTATGCACACACACACACATGCATGCACACAAACACACGTGCCCTTGCATATGTACAGAACTAGATAATCTATCTAGTTAAATTCTTCTGTTCATGCAAGATTTTGTCAAGGTGAACTCATTGAGCCTGCAGATAAATGAATCAAGTCAGAAACAAAGGAAAAACACTGGGATCAAACCAAAAGATAAATTACAAATTGGATTAGTGGCGCTTCCTCTCGCTCGGCTGTGCAGACATGTTATTAGCTGCCTTGACATGCCTAGCGGCTTGCAACACCCACACACAGGCACACAAAGCTTCGTATGGCCCCTCCCTGGACAGACAGAGGTGACCTTACCGCTTCTCACTCCTTCCCCAAACCCTTGGCACTGACTCACGGCTGCACTCCGCACTCGGAGCTTTGGGCAGGAAAAAATTAACTGTCCCTTTGGCTCTCATACGTGGTGCCAGATAGAGAGGCAGCAGAACTTCTACCATTTCACTCACTGTTCGCCGGCATTCCCCAGTCCCTGTTGTCCACCCCAGCCCCACACCATGGCCCAGACTCATGTATGGCAGAATAGGAATGACCACCCAGCAATGGGCACTGCAAGGAGGAAGGAAGAACTGGCAGAAAGCAGGGGTGCGGAGGTAAGAAGATGGTATGCATGAGGCAGGTCTTGGGCTGCTCTGATGAA
>PVIY010013739.1:0-58329 GCA_004026745.1 Myrmecophaga tridactyla | reverse complement strand
GGTTTTCTCAATCCCCTGATGCTGAGTCTCAGCTCATTCCAGGATTTCTGTCCCATGTTGACAGGAAGGTCCACACCCCTGGGAGTCATGTCCCAGGCAGACAGGGGGAGGGCAGTGAGTTTGCTTGTTGTGTTGGCTGGAGAGAGATTGCCCTCCATTTTATTGCCAGTACCCAGAACAATGCCTGAACATAGGCGGTACCTAATAAATAATTGTTTTGAGTGAATGGATGAATGAATGGCCATCCCACTCTATTGCTACTTAAACAATTAGATTAACTACATGAAGACTACATATTATGCATGATTACAAAGAAGCAAAATATTCAACCCTTTTTTGAACATTTTTCTGTTCAGGAGAGAATGGAAAGATCCAAGCCAAGAAGAATGTGAGTTTTCATCTATGAAACATTTAAAAATCCCTTATAGGCACTATGGTACATTGTCAGTGGAACTGGCAGCTTGTCCTGGGTTTCTTTACATTGTAAATTAAGTTGAAAAACCTGAAGGCTTTGGGAGCTGGAACTCTCCTGGGTACTTGTGGATGAAAACCAGTCATGGCCCAGAATGTTGGCACATGTTAGAGGTTCATGTCCAGTTGCCGGACCATGAAGTTTTTGTGAAATGGATATTCCTTGTGGGTCAGGTAGATATCATTGCACACAGACAGGATGAGATAGAGACCAATGACTAAAGAGCTTCTGTGCTTTTAGAATTGTTTCATCTCTATTATATGAGGGAATCTTGAATATATGTATTCTCAGTAAGAATAACAACGTACTTTTTTAATTATTATTTTTAACATTCTCTTTGCTTAACTACCACCCCCATTCCTTGCCTCTTTCCTAAATTTATCACAGTTTAGAGTTTGGTGTGATTCTAAAGTGTGTTTGCACATAGTGTCTTATATTTAGGCATCTTTTTATTCTTGTTAATTTATCATGTTACTTATCATGTTAATTTCTTTTAGTATTAATTAATTCTGATTGACTTCATGAATTTTTTTCCTCTGATGAGATCAAAGTGCTGTTGTATATTCGATCACCTGTGATACTGATGAAAGTTTTATCATGAGAACCAGAAAACATGGTTCTGGGCGGGCCACGGTGGCTCAGTGGCAGAGTTCTCATCTACCATACCTAAGACCCGGGTTTGATTCCTGGTGCCTGCCCATGCAAAAAAAACAAAACAAAACAAAACATGGTTCTTTTCATGATTTGAGTCTCAACTAAATGCTTCATTTACTTAACTCTGAGTCTCAATTTCTTCATCATCTGAATCAGAGGTTATACTTATTCCATTGTCTGCAAGCTGTGTTCATCCTAAACAGTTGTGTCAAAGTGTCAGAGTTGTTAAGGGAGGAAAACTAACATGTTTGGGGGTTGGGGGAAAAGGCAGATGTTTCAGCGAGGATAACTCTGAAATTCTGTATTTGTCTAATATATCATTAAACTTGAGCTTAAACTCTCCTGCCTTAATAAAATTTTTGAAACCCACTATGTGGAAATATCTCTAAGACTCTTGCTGGTTTGATTTTTTAGAATTTTTAACTGTCCTCATATTAATAGGGACCAGAAACAGTGATGTTATGAAACATTATATCACAAGAATATGCAATACATGAACAAGCCATGTTTTCTGACCAGGCTTAATCATTTTATACTTGAAGAAGCTAAGTACTAAAAGTTCATGATGTAGCAGGCAAAGAAGATGTACCTCCATATTGACTCCCCAGCCTCTAGTTGTGACCTATATTTTGGGGTGATAATGATCTATAATTTCAGTGGTGTGTTAGAGGCTTCACTCAGGAAGTGGAGTACTCCCAAATGCCCCCTGCTTCTGGAATTGACATGTTAGTTAATGCTAGAGACCCCCTGGCTCAGTCCCTTCCTATTATAGATGAAGGTGTAATTCACTCATTTACCACTTAACCTTTAAAAAGTGAAAAGCAGTAAAAGCTCAGTTAAGTACCCATTATGTGAGGCTGGGGCTTCTGCCATCTATGGAAAGAATCTAACAAGTTGACTTTAGCTCCTGACACCTAGACAACACCTGCCACAACTGGGGACATATAAATCATCATCACGTAAATGTGAATGTCATTACTAATTTTTCAGTTGGTGATGCTTCCAAAATTAACATTTCATCATTTTCATATGTATATTCTGGTTGAAGGACTAGGAGGACCAAGCACCATTGGCTTCATTGAATAAATACTTTATTTTTGCCTGTTAACAGGATAGGGCAATCACGTTTGCTCCTTCATCCAGCTGTGAGAAGAGAGTGAGACACTCAGGCAGAAATAGCATATGACAATGGCAGTTGCAGCTCAAATGCATTCTTCACAAGGGCTCTAAGGCTATAACATGTAAATGTTTATTATTTCATGTCTAGTAAGGTGCATTATTCCAAACTAGGGGGAAAGGCTGCAGTAGTCCTTGGTACCATTGATACTTTTAGAGCCTTGGCTAATTAGTTAGGCTAGGAGTCAGTTTTCTAATAGGAAATTGATTTCAGGATGATAATTGGCAGATATTACAAGTGGGGGGTGGTTCGTTATTTGGGAGGCAGGTAGGATGATTTCTCTTAGAGATTACATTGAGAGATCCATTAGGGAACTCCATTTTTTTTCCAGACAAAATTTCTGTCTTTAATAAGAAGTATGGCACTGGAATGGAGGATCTACCATGTCATATGTTAAGTATGCTGGTTGTGGATACTGTCTGAATTTGCACTTGGTCGCTGTCTGTTATTGCTGTGTGGCACTGAACAAGTTGGTCATCCTTTAAGTCTCAGTCTCCTCACCTTTAAAAGGTGGATCATACCAGTTTTATGAGAATGACATAATATAATTCTTATAAAGTGCCTAGCCCAGAGAATTGTAATTTTTAAGCATTCAGTGCGTGCTCACTATAATTATTTATAAACTACTTGGTACGGTTAGCTGTGAGTGTGCAGTAATGGAGCCTACGAACATATAACTTTAAACATGGTAATGGACACTTTGGCTGTCAGAGCAGAAATGCCTGGGGATTCAGGCCTTGTCAAAAGAGAGTGTTATGTAAAGCTGAGAAGATATATCCATCACCAACTAAATTAATCTTTACCTGTGTAACTGATAAATATGCATTATGTTTTCTGTAGCTCTATTTATATGTACTGTTTTAATAAATTCAATGCATAATGCATTTTATTTACACATTTGTGAAAGTTCTTTTTTGTAAATCCCTAGTTTCCCTCACATTCTATATTTCACAATTACCCATGAAGTTTTCTTCCTCTCCCATACTTCGAAAAGAAATGCCAAAAAAGCATGAAATTCTCAAATTAGACATTGTAGTGATAGAAAAGAATATTGAAGGGTAGTGTGTACGATTGAATTCAGCAACATTCTTTGATGACCTTCTGGGTTTAAGAAGCAGTTAAAATGGTTGAGAGAGGGACATGAGAGTAAGCACAGAAGCATCTTGCTCTCTAGTAGCTGGCCATTGAGTAGAAGAGCTCTGCCATATAAGTGTAATACATGGCAGAATACAAGAAGCATATAGGCGAGGTTCAAATAAATTACATGGGAGTATCATGAGGAGAGCCATTCCATTCAGCCAGAGAGATTTGGTAAAGTTCAGTGAAGAAAGGGATATTTATATGCAGACTTGAAATATATACAGGGATTCGGATGGGTAGAAAGAAAGGTCAAAGGATAAATGTGAGCTAGCCTTGCCTTCAGAGAATTTAGTCTCTGGGCATAGACAACTGTGAACTTTGACAACTACAACACAGTGTAGAGTGATCTGGGGTTTTGTTTTAGTTTCCTGGCTTCCAAAGCAAATACCATGCAATGGTTGGCTTAAATAATGGAAAGTTCTTGGGTTGTGGTTTTAAGACTAGAAGTCCAAGATTGTGGTGCCATGAAAGCAGTGCTTTATCCTAGAAGACTATGCCATTCTGGGGCTGGCTTTTGTAGATTCTTGGTCCTGGAATTTTCTGTCACATGGCAATGCACATGGCCTCTCCTGGCTTCTCCCTTTTCATGCTCCACTAACCTTCAGCTCTGGTTGCACCCTCCTGGTTTTTCTCCCTCTCTGTAACCTTCTCTATAAAGCCTTCAGTTATAGGATTAAGACTTATTCTGATTCAGCTGGGCCACGCCTTAACTGAAGTAACATCGAAAGATCCTATTTAAAAGAGTTCACACCCACAGGAATGGAATAGGTTTAAGAACTTGTTTTGGGGGGGCTACTTAGCTCCAGACCACCCCAGGTTTTGTAGAAGAAAGAACAAGCACCCCTAGTTGACTGGTGTTATCAGGAGAGGCATCTAGGGAATGTGACAATGGAGTAGATCTTGAAAGGTGAGATGGATATATACCTTTTGCCCCACCCCACCCCCAGCTGTCTGCTTAACAGAGGCTATTGCGTTACAAAACCATGGAAGCATGAGAGAGGCTGCAATTCAAATGCCCACCAACAGATGAGTGGATAAACAAAATGTGGTCTCTAAATATAATGGAATATTATTCAGCTGTAAGATGAAATGAGGTCCTGAAGCATATGACAAGGTACATGAACATTGAGGACATAATGCTGCATGAGATAGATCAGACACAAAAGGACAGATACTCTGTGAGTTCGCTATGATGACTGGTAAAGGTAACCTCAGAGTTTACAATGTAGAATATGACAGACTTAGAGGTACATAGAAGCTAGAGATGGATGAAAGGCTACGCAGTGAGGCTGAACTTACATGCAAGGAAATGGATAGAAGTGATTGTAACTAATTAGTGGGGTTATAAGAAACATTGCCATGTTGAAGGTGAATATGATTGAAAGGGGATGTATAGTGTCATGTAGCCCCCCTGATAAAATCTACAATTATAAGTTCTCTCATGAACTATTTCCAAGGTTTGATATTGGACAAAGAGTCAATGGTAGACAGGTATAGGGAGAAAACACAGCATGCATACGGCCAATAACATCGATAGTACCACAGCACCACCAGTTGCAGCTAATTGGTGGGGAGGGACAAGATTTAAGGAGTAATTTGATTTGATATTTGGTGAAGCTGTGTTTGAAAGTTCTTTGTCTCTATGGACCACTGAAAATTGTCTAAAATTGAGAATACTGCTGATTGTGAGGGTACTTTAAGGCATGGGTTATTTTGGACATTATCTGTGATGGCCAATGGATCGAGGGAGCCAAAGAGTACAGTTACTGGAAAGCAGAATGGTGAACTGAGATATATTTAAATGATTGAATATGGTGCAGCTACACAAAGGAAGGGCATCAAGAGGCATGCAATGAACTAAATAAACCTTGGGGACAATGTGTTGTACAAAATAAACCAGAAACAAAAGAACAAATATGCTAAGGTCTTGTTCAGAAAATATTTATAAGAAAATTGGAGTCTAAATTGCAACCCCTTATAGCAGCCACACTTAGTCTGAAGTTGTGTTTTTCTAGATTCTGAGCCACTGAGCTATATGTGTATCAGCTAGCAATTATGAACTTTGAGATCCGTTTCTGTGACACCTAAGACCTGGAAAAACAGTGCTGCAGCCCTGAAAGTTAGCATACCTATATACGATAACAATTAAAGTAACCAAAAAGAGATCAAATTTCAATTAGAGATAAAAATGAAGCTAATCTGGCTGTGACTAAGGTAAATCAGAATACAGAGTAAAAGATAATAGTGTATGTATTCTAGACATCTACCTACTGGATGAGACTAAAGG
Source organism: Myrmecophaga tridactyla (assembly GCA_004026745.1). NCBI lineage: Eukaryota > Metazoa > Chordata > Mammalia > Pilosa > Myrmecophagidae > Myrmecophaga > Myrmecophaga tridactyla. Next base: position 52,599 of record PVIY010013739.1, on the reverse strand, counting down.
CAGAGAGGTTTATTATGTCTAGAACCTAAATTTTCTGTAGCATGCAATCTAAATCAACCTGTCTGAATAGCTCATTTTAAACAACCCAAACTCCTGGAGTCCAGAAGGGGACCAAAGCCTTGTAAATCTGTTTAGCTTAATGTAATACTAGGATACATCTCAGACTATGGTGGGATGACAATCAAAAGTTTTATAGATTACCTCGAGGATCCAAAGGCAAAAAATAATGGAACAATTAAACTTTCCCATCTGGGAAACCCTTTCAACCACTGAGGACTCCCAAGAAAGTAGGCTTGATTTTGAGGGTTGCCATTATGCAACTGATTTCTGTAGTGGAGCAGCTAAGACTACCTATAATGAGGCTTAAGAATTGCTTCCAGGAAACCTCTTTTGCTCTCAGATGTGACCTTTCTCTCTCTAAGCCCAATTCTGAAAGGAAATTCATTAATTATCCCCTACATGGGACATGACATTCAGGGATGAAAGTTTCTCTGGCAGTGTGAAGCATGACTCCCAGTGATGAGGCTGGGATTGAATAGGCCTTCCTGGCCAAAAGTGGGAAAAGAAGTGTAATAAGATAAGGCATCAGTGCCTAAGAGAGATCAAAAAGATTCAAGAAGCTATTCTGGAGGCTACTCTTACACAAGCTTCAGTTTGATAGTTGTAATTGCCATGGCTTGCTAAATCCCAACCAACATCACTCCTATTAACTCTTAAGAACACCGAGGGCTCAAACTGAGATTCTGTAATAAAGTTTCATCCACTAAGTTTGCTTTTCTGGAACCTATAATTTTCAGAGGGAAAATTAGGCCAAATAAGTCCTGAAACCCAGAGGGGCCAGCCTCTCCAAGATTATCAACGAATTACATCCCCCTATTCCTTTAGTGTTGACATCCATTCTCAACATGAAAAAGTCAGAATGGGCATCGCCTAAGTAGTCCTAAAGATTGGGAAAAGGATCAAAGGAGAAGAAATTTTAACAGAGAAATTAGGGTTTAACAAATGAGTACGACTGCTGAATCACTGTGTTGATATTTCTTCTAGCTTCCAGTGTCTTGGAGCAGCTAGAAGGAAAAATCTGAACTAGTGGAATCGTAACCCATAACAAATTCTGAAGTCTGTTCTGTAACTACTTGTTGAGGTTACTTTGAAAATTAATTGCTTTTTATTTCTTTTCTTTGTATATATGTTGTATGTCACAATAAACACCTTAAAAAAGAAGGACGTTGTGGACATCACCTAGTGAAGGACAATACCCATGTTTGCACCTGCTTCTGAAAATGCTGGACAGCAGAATCCTGCTTAAATTAACTTTTTCTCCCTTTAATAAATAAGAGTTAGAGCTCGAAGTGTCAGTGCCAATCCTGGTTATTTTTAAACTCAAGAATAAACTAGCAGACATGTCCGAGGTAGGAGTAACAAGCTATCGTTAATGCTATCTGTAGTACAGAAAAGTAATTTTACCTATGGCAGAAATATATGACAAGTGTATGGCAGCGTGTGCATACTAAATTCTCACTCTTTCCTCAGAAAATATGCACACAATTATAGTCAAATGCATTGAAGTTTACTGTTCTGACTGCTCTGTATGACCAGAAACATCAAGCATACAGCATAATATACAAGAAGGAAAATGACACAGAAAGACCAGAAAAATGAGAATTATTGTAGAATTTATTAATACATGAGAATTTGCCCTTTAGTTTTCAAAGTTCTTTTACATAATCCTGCAAATTCTGTGCTATATGCCAGAATTGAAATACTTTATATCACATTGGCATCCCTTCCCCTAAATCCGTTGTTTAGTCCCTTTAGCTAATTCTGCAAGTTAGCCTGAAAAGCTCAGGGAATCCAGGAAACAGAATAAGCTTGTTCAGCTCAGGATGCACCATAATGTCTCAGCAACACATTTAAATTGCACATTTAGGTTGACAGGCAAGCGTATTTCAGGGCAGAATCCTTAGAAAGCAAGAGAAAATTTCCTTCAGCTCCACGTCATCATTTGATGTAGATTGCCTATTATATTCTCAAGGTTTTATGAAAAATAGATTCGGAGATATTTTCTTGACAGTGGGTAGACTAATGGAATCTGGTGACTGTATTTAAAATGTGCAGGGTTTGTTATAACATGGTAATAGAAATATCAGTTGCACTGACAGGTTAAAAAAATATCTGTCAATGAATGATAATGAAGTTATTTAAATGTCGACTCACTCGCAAACATTTTCCAAACCTTAAATTATTTTTTCTGCTCTAACCTCATGCATCTTGAGTTATTAGCAGCAGAGTCAGCAGTGCAGCCAATGCGCCTTTGGCTTTCAAAGCTATTTTTATGCCGCCAGAATCACTAGGAGCAATGAAAGTGGCTGCTCTTAAAGATTTTAGGAAAGAAACAAAACACAGCAGCCACAGCTGCTTGATTTAGAGGTGAATGTTCTGCTTTCAGAATATCTTGTTGGCGCTGATTTGAGTAATGCCATGCTGCTTCCTGTTCCTGAGCTTCCCTCTGCAGCTCTTGTTTTGCTTTATGACCTTGACAATGTGGTTTGGTGCTTCTGGTTTAGGGTGTCTTCCTTCTCTAGGCCTTGGAGTTTGAGATGGGGAGGTCATATCATTGCTATACTTTCTAAAACCCTTTTGAAAGAATAGCTTGGCTCATCCCTGGTCCTATGAGTAGGTCTGTTGGGCTCCAGGCATTCATTTACCACCCATTTGGATAGGGCACCCGATGAGCCAAGCACCGCTTCATGGTGCTGGAGATTTGGGATGAATGAAGATATGACCACTGACCTTGTGACAGAGCAGGTTTTTTGATAAAACAAAGAGAGGATGTGGCAACCCAGGGGTCGGGACCCCCTCCCTTAAGGCAAAAGAATGAATGAACCTTAAGCACATAGCAGCCTGCCTGACCAGAAGACAGACGTTTAAGTTCCCCTCCCCTAATTATGGTGAGTAACCAGCTGTCGAAAGACTCTGCTGAAACCCCGGGTAACCAGATGTCACGGGACTTTGTTAAACTTTATAAGCCCTTTCCTTGGCACTCCTGCTTGTTTTGGTTTTGTGCAGAGTCGTTGCTCTCATTTCTTGGCCGTCTACCACTGGGAAGAATCTTCTCCTGTTACTAAGTCCCAAATGAAAACTCACAGGTACTTTTCTGCCTGGTGTGTTCTTTGGTCTTGGGGTTGTGCTGAGCTGCAACAGAGGCCTGGAGCGTGTGCCCTCTTCGTGCTACTCCAGCCTGCACTGCTGACTTGTGTGCTAATAGCAGGAGCCGTAGCGAAGTCTTGCCCGATTATGTGAGATTCTTAACTTTGAAATCATAGCACTCCGGGGAACCACACAAGGAGAGCATACCCCCAGCAAGTCAGTCACTAAGTCAATCAGAAACAGTGAGTGTCTAAGGCGTCCAGCGCGCTCGCAAGGCAGTGATGCGCAGACAAGTCCTGCTCGCTGGTGGGGGAAGATAGAGGATAACAAATAAGAAAAAAATGTATCAGATGGAGAGAAATACTATGAAGAGAAAATAAAAGAGATGAAGGTGGGCCCTCCATGAGCCAATGTGGACCCAGTTATAGGAGGACCTTTTTTTTCTTCCCTGTTGAGATAGTTGTGAGAATTTCCACTACTTTTTTTTATATATAGATTCTTCTTGCCAAGCTCTGTGTCCTTTTAGTATATATGGGGCGGGGCGGGGGCGGGGAGAAGCCAGGTTTTGGTCTATGCCATATAAAACTTCATTTTGTTTTTACTAAGAAATGCTAAATTAGAATTTTTTTTTTTTAAAATCTACTTTTCCTTCTATGAATTGCTGCCTGAGATTTTGGAGTGGCACTGCAGCATGGTGTTAAGGATGCAGGCTCTCAAGTGGCCACCTTTGCACCTTTGCCCCTTCCAAGTTCTGTGATCTCAAGCAGACTCAACCTCCAGGTCTTCCTTATCTGTGATGTGTAATTAACATCAGCGTCCTCCTGATAGGATTCTGCATGTAAAGAGCTTAGATCACACAGTAAGCCCCTCGAAAAAACTTCATTTTTATTACCTTGTTTGTTAGCATTCTAAAGCATAATAGTCTATTCAGCGATGGAATACTAGTGCAATTATTACAGAAGCAGAAGGTAGAATCTTTAACTCTCAATTTCCAGTTCTTACAACTAGCTCTCTGATCCAAGTCCCACATAAAACTACAGGCACATACCCTTTAAAATATGAGACACTAAATCTGGCTACATTTGAAAGTGATGATAGCTTCATGCATATCTTCTTTTCAAAGCAAACTAAATCTAAATGATTTTCGGTGATTGATATTTGCCTTGAAGGCTCATGTTGTGGATTTTGGTAAGTGTTGGGCAAAAAAAAAAAAAAAAAAAAAAAAAACCCAACAACAACCAAAACAATCATGAAAAGGCTTGCATAAATGAATAATAAAAGCTCACATTTATAGATTGCTTATGTGCCCATCATTGTGCTAAGCATTTTTATGGATTTATTAATTTAGTTTATAAATGAATCTCTGCTTATTTATTTTCTTATTTGATGGCAGAAGATTACAGTGGAGGAAATCCAATCACACATTTTATTTCTGTCACTCCTTATGGAAATTGGTCACACCATATATTGATCCCTGCTTCATCTGTGATAGGGGACCTGTAATTTCAAAGACATCATAAACTCTTGGAAGGCAGGTGTAATGTGGTTTTAACTACAATCTCCTCCTAGCCCCACTCAGAGTGATTCGTCTCAGCTCTATGCTCTAGTAAATATTTAATTAGAGCTGTGGTGAGCTAATGCATAGAAAGGTAGATAATTTCACATCTCCTAAAAGTCGCTATTAGGACATAATTGTAGAAGGGTAGAGTAAAGATTAAGACTAAGAATTTAAAATCAAAAGTAAGAGCAGGTGAGCCTTGATTTAATCACTTGCATGTTTATTTTCCTGGAATGCTTTTTTTTAAGCTTTCAACTTCTTCTATTACAATAGAAGTGTTGACAGAAATCTTGTTTTTCATCTATACAGAAGTCAACCTGTAGACAAAGCCTGAAAAAAAAAAATGCTTGCTTTGGAATGTTTTAAAAAATGGTGCAAATTGGGAATTCAAGACTGCTTAGTTGCATCTCAAAATATATCTGAATATGATACATATGTTTTTAAGATCATTTCCTTTTTTACTCCTTTACGTTATTAGTTATTTAGAGTTTACCATAGCCTGGCTCTTTTGTTTGCAAATTTTATTTGTTTTAAATATCTTTATTGTTTCCCTTTTGTTTTTACAATGAAGTCAAGATCTGTATCTTTTTCTTTTTCTGGTTGTTTATATTGTGTTTTCCAAAGTTTGTTAGAACACTAATCTCATTAGGTGCCCCTCAAGAATGGACCTCATAATTTAATATGTTTGGAAAATGTGGCATGAAATATGCATTGAGGAGTTCATAGTATGTATTGGAATAATAGAAGTTATGAAAAGCTTTGAAGTATAGGAACATCAATTTTTACCTAATAAGTTCCCAGTATTCTTTGGCTTTGGAATGCCACCCCACCCCCTATACCTAGGGATACCACTGAAATTATTTAACAACCAGTTCACTGCCTCACCAATCAACCCACTCCTCTCTCTGAGTATTTTTCCCCTCCTTTTTTCAGAGTCCAAGTCCATAGGAGATAGTAGTTCCTCCAATTGACCATGTTACAATAACTAGAAGCATCTTTGAAGGGGGACTGCAGATGGGCCTAGGACCTTCTCCTCAGCTGGGTTTCACAGACTGGCAAAGACATTGACCAATCAGAACAGATGTTAGTCTTAGCACTGGAGTGTGTTTCTTGAGGACTTCACCTTTCCAGCCATCAATCTTCTGGTTGCTGTAATGGGAAGAAATCTAGGAAGTTCCTAGATCTGCTGCAACAAACACTACAAACTGGGTGGCTTAAAGCAGCAGAAATTTATTTCCTCACAGTTATAGAGGCTAGAAATATGAAATCAAAGTTTCAGCAGGGCCATACTCCCTGTGAAGACTCTAAGGAATTAGAGTCCTTTCTTGCTTCTTCCTAGCTTCTTGTCATTGCCGGTAATTCGTTACAACCCTTGACTTGTAGCTGCGTCACTCAGATTTCATGTCTGACTTCTCCCCGTGTGTGTCTGTGTGTCTCCAAATGTCCCTTTCCATATAAAGACCCCAGTCATTGGATTTAGGGCCCACCATAATCCAGTATGGCCTCATCTTAACTTGATTACACCTGCAAAGACCCTAGTCCAAAGAATTCACGTTCACAGGTACCAGTGGTTAGGACTTCACCATGTCTTAAAAGGGGAGATACAATTCAGTTCACTTCAGTCTCCAAGGGAGAGGCTGTGGTATTGAGGATGGCAGAAGCAGCCACTCAGAGTCATGAGACTGTGACTATTAACTGGTTTTTACATACTTAATATTTCCATGTCTAGTGTGGCTGTACCACTGTACCAGCTGATTATTAGTTTGGACCTTGATACCTAATAACACTCGAACTCTTAGTTCAGTGGGGAGAACTGCTAGTCTATGCGATTTGGGTATGTGAAACTACATCATTTTTTTTCCTTCTGTATTTCATTGCTTATTGCAATACCATACCATCTAGGCCTGCAGCTCTACTTGAATTACATATTATCTCATTTAGCAAGTTTGGGTTTAGTTTTTGAGCTTCGTAAAACCAAGAGACTGGGTACACAGGTGGTTCAGTGATAGAATGCTCGCCTTCCATGCAGGAGACAGACCCGGGTTCGATTCCCAGGGCATGCACCGCCCCCTCTCCCCCCAAAAAAAACCACAAAAATCCAAGGGACCAGAGATAGCACAGAAAATAATGGCAGATACCTTGATGGAGAGAAAAGTGTCCAAGAATACTGTTTAACTCTCTTAAAAGAGGATTGCTGGTATACCTCTAAACCGGTTACTCCATTATCATCTTGTTGCATTGGGATTCCAAAGACACACAGATACACATGTGAGGATGATTCCATATAGAATCTCCGTAGATTGAGCCTCATTTTCCTTTGTATGGTGTATTTTTTTTTTAATTTGCATATGGGCAGGAGGCACCAGGGATCGAACTCCAGACCTTCAGAACGGCAGGTCGGAGCTCTGCCTGCTGAGCCACGGCAGCCACCCTGTATGGTGTATTTTTTAATGTAAAAATATTCATTGAGTAGCTCAAGGATCAAATTACTAGAAATTATATGAAAATCATTATCGTACCCTCAATAGCCTGGTTACTACTTCTCTGTCTTCCTTTCCCATTATTCCACAAGGAAAATTACAAGGAAAATTAAAATATTCTCTTATCTCCAACATTTTCACCTATCCCTATGCAGAATTTATTAATCTAGAAGTATTTACACATTTCCCCTTCTTCTTGCCATCTCCCATTTTGGACCTGCTGTGTAGTTTTTGAACTTTTAAATAATGTTTAGAATAATGAATGAAATAAGCTACACAATAAAAGGAACCAGAGAAAAGCTAGTGAAATTTTGGTGACAGGGAAGTTCTAATTGGAGGAAAATGACTCAAGAAGGCCAGTAAAGAGTAGAAAGATGCCATACATCAAGAGTGGAATGGGTGTGGAAAGAAGTCTCAAATAATTGTTAGATACTAGGAGGACATCTCACATCTGCTTTTTAGTTTTGCTGTGGATCATGAGTAAGATCTCCTATGAGTTTTGGAATGCTCTTCAAATATTCTTGGTTATCAAGCTGATGTTTGATTGTGGTAATGACAATGATGGGGCCTGAGGAAAGCCTGTTATATTTTTGGGTTACACAGGATGCCATCTGAACTGTGCGCTCTTCCCCTTGATATTTTCAAGGTCCATACTTCTTCCAAGAAGCTTTGCATAATATTCCAATTCTCAGTGATTTGGAATGTCATTTAAATCCTTTAAAATATTGACCCTTTGATATTTATCGTGTACTGACTTCCATCATTATTTATTTCAGAAAAAAAAACTTTTCTGAATCCCCAGCCAGAACAAATTCTTAATTTCAGGACCATATATTATACAGCTTTCTTGCACCCGTGCCAGGTCCAGAGCAGACTCCTAATGGATGGGAGTAGAGTTGTTAAACCCCATCTGCTTGGTTTCATAACCTGTAAAAATCTCTAACTTTTATCAATATCAGAAATGAATTAAAATGATTATGGTAATTATATTTTTCTGATTAAATGAAAATCATTTTCTCAGCATTGTTAATATCTATCAATGAACTTAACACATTATAACTATTTGTTTATTTTTCTGTCCCTTAAATAAGACTGTTAGCTATTTGAAAATTGAGGTTCCATGCTGTATACTCACACTTAAAACAGTTCCTGGTACATTTTAGGAGTTCTGTGAATGTGAAGGTGTTGAATTGGGACTCTCTTCAGTGAAAAAAGAAGGCTGAGGGGAAATTAATTAATCTCTGCCTCCCTTCTGTGTGTAAAGTCAGCTGTGATGTGATGAAAGCAGCACTGGGCATAAGGCCAGACTGCCGGGATTCAGATTCCAGCTCTCCCAGTCATGAGCGCAGTAGACTCTGATCAGGTCGCTTAACGTCTCTCAACCTCTTTCTTCAAATACAGATAATATTCACTACTGTGCAGTGTTGTAATGATGGCCACAGGTAACAATTCTGAAATACATAGTAAGCCTCCAAAGGGAGGGCAATTAAAACCTATCTATTCAGTTTGAATTCATAAGTTACTGACCAGTGTCTAGATAAAGATGAGAAAATCTATAAGAAAGATAGAGTGGGTGCCAAGAAGTATCCTCCCAACTCTGGGTCACTTAACACTAGAAAAGGCCACTGAATATGATTGTGAAATTTCACTTGTTATTTAGACATTTTCCTTCTTTTAAATGATAAGAAAAGACTGAGTGACCTTTGAAGGGACTGACCCACCATATATTCTATGACTCATGAAAGAAAACACAATTTGTAGACATATTGAGAGATCCTACTTTTCCACTGTGATTAAGATAAAGCAAAAGTTTGGAAAGGTCAAATCCAGCTACAAACCCTTTATTTCTTTGGAAAAATTCAAGAGACACCCTTATCTCTTAATCTTTGTAAATTAATCACATTCTTTATGCAATGTACATACATTAAGGAACAGTAGAGAGATGGAGTTTTAATTTTTACCAATTCAATTTAAATGCAAATGTTAACCACTCACATGATGCTACTGTGTCCATAATTAAACATCATTATATACTACATGAATCATTCAGAAACCTCCTGAGAGCCATTCTATTACATAAAACATGCATTATCCTGACAAGCAGCAAGATGACGTATATTTCTGTCCTCACTGATGCTCCTTTTGAATTATAGGTCAACTGATTATGGGACAACCTATGAGAAACTGAATGATAAAGTTGGGTTGAAGACAATTTTGAGCTATCTGTATGTATGTCCTACCAACAAGCGTAAGGTAAGAAACGCATATTCAGCATGCTACTTATTCATGATGTGACTTTTGTCTTGCTTGGCTAACTTCTCTAGCTACCTAAAAATCTATTGCAGTTAAACTGGGATTAGAGATGTAAAGATGATTTGATGGATGTTAAAGGGGGAATAAGCCTGACACATCATAATTTTCAGATCAGCAACTATGAATGTAGGAGTGTGAAGGGTGGGTAGAAATTACTATTTCTGAAGGGCAGCTGCAGGAATGGATCGTGTTGAGTGGATGCTGCTGTCTTTTTCATAAGAGCCCTGACCAGTCCTTCACAGGAGTCAGAACCTCAGATGTCCCCCTGTTCTGCTCTGACACAGAGTAAATAGTTCAGCTAGAAGTTAAGTGAATGCATTGTCCTGCCACAGGTGAGGGCTTTTATTTCTAATGATGGAGGTGCTGCATTTGGCAGGAGAGAGAGTTCCTTAGAAAAGTGGAGAGATTGCTCCCTCCAGAGTATGGAACTTAGCTGTAAATGGCCCTAGAGAGACCCACATGCAATATCCTAATTTTACAGATGAGAAAACTATGTTTCAGAGAAAGGAGCTTTTTGCCCCTGTTGCAGAGTTATAGGCACAGTTGGGACTAGAATTCGTGTTTTTTGATTGATGGTCAGTAATGTTTCCACTACATCTTACTGTTTCTATTTAGGAAAGATCTTCTATTCTTTAGATAATTATTTTCTCAGGGAGAAAAACTTTGCTTTATATGAGAAAGACCATGTGTCTCAGAAGATGATCCGTGCCACATCTATCACTTCGAAATATTTGTGTTATCAGATTCTGAGTTCTGACATAAAAATCTTCTAAATATAACATCGTATACATGAACTATCCATCAAAAAAAAATAAACATTTTTTTCATTAATACATCCCTGCAGTATTCCGTTCTGGTCATTACACTGATATCTAAGATTTCATCGCAGCTATGCCAACTCTGGCTGCACATCAAAAGCTCTAGGCGCGCCCCAAATATGCATTCCCTGGCCCTACCCTTGTTGACTCTGGAGTAGGGCTCAAGTAACTGTATCTTGGAAAAGATACTCATCTAGGATTAAGAATCACTGCTGCAAAGTGCAATGTTCCCTCTGGCTTTCAACATTTCAATTCCTTCAGTAGAAGCAGTATAATTTATCCGTTGAGCCTAGACTCTGGAATCTGATGGCTTGAATGAAAAACGCACCTATGCCATTTACCAAATGTGTAACTATGGTGATTTACTTAATCTCTCTAAGCACAGTACCATCAAATTTAAAATGGGGATAATTATAGTAACCTCATAAGGGAAGTGTAAAGATTACATGAAATAAGGTACTTCAAATCCTTAACACAAAATAATTAAGACTGTATTGATGTTTTCTTCTTCTTTTGCGTTTTTCTTGTCTTCTACTTCCTTCTTCATAAAATTTTTGGAAGAAATTGTAGTGATTATCCTCTTTAAATAGCAATGTCCAGTAGATGGAATATTTCTCTAAGCTGCCTGATAATTGTAGCCACTACCTCTTGTGCCTATTGAGCACTTGAAACATGGCTAATATGACTGAGCAACTGGATTTTAAATTTCATTTTATTTTAATTAATTTAAATTTAAATAGCTACATGCTATTGGTGGTCACAGTATTGAACAACACAGCTCAATAATGTCACCCTCTCAAATTTAGAGATACACCCTGAATATCCCTAGTGTCCCCTTGTTAGCTGGTTACTGGTCCATCATCAGTAATTATATCTAAATAATTTTGATCTACCTTATACAGTTCCACATTGAGGAACTGAATTTATATCCTTTTTTTTTTTACAATGAAATTTAGTTATGTTTGTTGGGTTTCTGCCAATTTTTGTAATCCCTATTGATTTTTTCCCTCCAGTTAACATTTTTAGTAAGTTTAATTTAACAATCAACAAACTGTATGCCTCACAATGTAACCATAGGATGCAGAGAGAAATCAGCCAGCACTCTGATCTCAAAGGTCTTGAACTCTAGCAGTAAATGCAATGTAACTTTTTGTAATTGAAAGGTCCAAACTAAGAATTTGGGAATCTGTCCCTTCAACCTGACAGATGACCTCAGGTGAGTCATTTACATTTTCTGAACCTTATTTTCTCCATTTGCAAAGTGATATAGGAAAAAACAAAGTAATTTATGGCTGGAAGTACAGCTTTTCTGTACCAAAAAACAGTGTGATGATGATTCGGAGACTTGCAGGGTTTTTTCAAGGAGCTGTACCTGATGAGGGAGACACCCAAGTAGAAGACAAGAAAACTGGCCATAAGGCTCAGAAGGGAACAAGTCTTGCCATAGAATCCACTCAGTTCAGTCCATTCCTTTAGTCAGCTGTATAATCTATCCATAATTACCTGGAGGACTTTTCAAAAGGCTCCTGCCCTTAGGCATTTAGCTGGTCTTAAGGGTTTGCACCCTAGTCCTAGAGAAGGAGAAGTCATTGCCCATGACTATGGGAGAACAGCTTGCTATGGACTGATTACCTTTGCAGAAGCAGAGGCAGTTCTGAGCTGTTGAAGTCACAGTGTTTATAGGTGAGCCTAGTAAGCAAAGGGATCTTTTCCTCTACAGATTGATGAGAACTCTAGCATCACTTTCTGAAATGCTGATAGATTTAAAAAATATTGGTGGATGATGAAGGTCTTTACAATGGTGCAAAAATCAATAAAGTTGACCTAGCAGTGTATTTGTGTACAGTGCTTCTACTTAGGAGATAAATTTATCACTGTGAAATATTTACTCCCCCCCCCCAAAGAAACATATTTGAACAAAAAAGATAGTCCCTGTACACCATTTTAAAGTGTGACTATACTTCCCCAATCAGTGAGGTTTTATACAAAAAAAAAAAGATGAAAAAATACATATAGGATCTACTAATTATGTAGAACATAGGCACTCGTTTGCTCCAATTCCAGTGAAAAGGGCAGCCTCCTTTAAAGAGTTGTATTGTTTCTTTCAGGTCTTGAGAGTGCTAACAGTTGGCATCTTTTGCACCAAATACTTCTGTCTGCTTTTCACATCAGTGGGAGCAACTAGAATAAAGCTGACAACATTGGTCCAATTGTCTTGCATTCCTCAGAAACCTATTTTGCCTTCACATTCTTGTTGCTATTTTTAGCTGCTTGTGGGGACAAGTGCAGTTCCACCATCAACGCGTCACCAACAGCGGGCATTACGCCCTGGCTTTGCAGGCAGTTTGCTAGGGGCATTACTGGGATCAGAGTCCAGGACAAAGCAGGCCATTATTTACAGTTTAAATTGATAAGCATCCATTGGTTATTTCTCAGCAAGCCTGCTGTAAATTACAGCAGCTTTCCCTGGATACATCTGTTACAGTAAAAACTATAATCTCATGATATGTCAGTCTAGAAAGTCTTGAATAACGAAGAGACATAGAAAGCTGGATCCCAGGTTTGACCTTAGCTCATCCATACTCTTTTAAAAGAAACCTTGCTCTGGCCTCTAATCCATGAGATTAGTCCAAAAGAGTAAGGCTTAGTGGGTCGTAGTGCCGGGGAGGCAGGCTCCCTCTCCATGGCTGTGTCTCAGAGGGAGCACACACCTCAAGGCAACCCCAGTTCATGATGAATCCCTAAACTTGTTGAAGTGTCAGTGGTGGCTTATTGACTTCATTCATATAGTCTGCTATGAGAAAAGACAATTTAACGTGTACCTGAAAGAGACAGCTGGGATGGAGAGGGGAGCAGGAAGAAGTAATGCAAATGTAGCAATGAAAAACAAAATCAGTGCTGAAATCTTGGCCTCACTTTTAAATTCTTGCTAAGTTTATGGGGGTCTTCCTAAAAGGAAAACTATACTCTCTATGTATCTGTGATATTCTCCTTAGCTGTTCTCCTTTCACTAGAGTGTTGTTTTACTTTTTCGATGATTAAAGGTTAGAAAACCACAAGTGGAATACATTGGAAGATCATTTTTAAAAAATTTTGAACAGCCAGTTCACTTAATTGTTACATTCTGGTGCTGCGTGCACTATGTTCCCAGAAAGAAAAAAAACCTAGAAAGTATTTGTTCTTTATGTCTCCTGTGCCCTTTCCATGCACCATTTCCTTCTCATTTCTATGTTATCACCACTTAATTAGTATCATTCCTGCGGAGAGAGTCTTCCAAGACATCCTATAAATAGGACTCTAACACTTCAGAAGATATTGATCATTCCTCTGGATTTCTAGGTGCATGCCAACAATAAATACGGTTTATGTTTTTTCCAGGTGTGTAGGTTTTAAAATCACCACACTGTATGTGGCACTTTTTAAATAAAGTTTTGATTATTGACTTCTCGCCTCCTCCCTTTATGTCCTGGGGGTGCTAACTTCCTCTTGTCATTTGGTTGGGTGGTCTGTATACCATGTATCTGGCTTTTGAGGAGAGGGAAGAGGTATGGTAGATAGGGTCCACCAGCTTACCTCAGGAAGAATTAGGGCATCATTGAATCAGAACCTAAAAGATGTTGGGGGATATTCAGGTGTACTCTTTCATTGGACAAGTGTGGAAGCTGAGTCCTGGAAAGTTTAGTTACTCAACTAAGGTTATATGCAACTGGTGAATGAAAAGCTCCAGTTGCGAGGTCTTTAAAGTAAGCCTCAAATGCCACCTGTTCCATAACATCTAATCAGTTCCCCAATGAGATTTCCTTCATTCCCTCTAATCTCTAAGGCATCTCTTTTCCAACATTTTTCTCTCACTTTGGATTATAGTTGTCTTTGACCATGTCTAATTTCTCCCTATAGAATGGAAGCTCCTGAATAGGAATAAAGAACCTTGATCAGCATTGTGGCTGCTAACATGACAGGCCAAGGGACATGGTATAACAGTTGGTGTGCAACATATGGATAAATTCAACACATGAATTTAGGTTGGGTTTTTGATTCTTGGGCTGGAACGTGAAAAGAGAAGTGCCCTTTGAAGCCTGCTTTGAGTCATTTATTTTCTATAACTATAAAATCAATTCTTTTAAGTGAATAAACAAGGATAGTAAAAAATAATCCCTGTAGTTATATCTGGGCCATAATGTATTACTTTTCCTACCCAGGAAGAGTGTGATTAATATTTACAATGCCAGGATTTTGCATAGCACTCACTCGACATTATCTGGTGAGGCCAAGAGGAATAGTTGTATTGCATAATACATCAAAGGAGGTACATGACACTTCTCTTGGCGGGCACTCAACATTTGCTCATTCCATCCTAACTCTTTTATCTGTCCCTTTGTACACAAGATCATCCGTTTGCCTCTAATCTTTTAAAAATAATGTATGTTTTATTCTTAAAGAAGTGCCCTGCATGGTCTCAGAGACATAGTGGAAGTGGCATTTCCCAAACTTCAATAAAAGCGACTTTTTAGCAAACAAATGCTTACCTCTCCATATTTAACCTAGGCAACAGTGGCTAAAGGGAAAAGATTGTTTTTTTTTGTTCCTTCCTGGGTACAGCGAGTGTTTATACTGTTTCAATCCATGGAGTCTGGCTCAGTTCTTTTCTCGATCATTAAAAACAAACAAAAAATAAAAAACAAGAAAACATCCTGCATCTACATTTTTTTCCTCTGGGTGATTCTCCAACATTGATCCAAGCACCTGGTTTTCAAACAAGCTGCAGCATCCTAGCTTGAGTGCTCTATTTGAACCAGGGACAGAGTGCCAGGAGCATTGTCCATTAGGTAACCCCCTTGTTGTCCTAAGGTGACCCTACGAGAATCCCTGGGCTCTGAAAACCACAGCTGGAAAAAGATACACTGATCTAGGCTATACCCCTCTCCGTGTACTGAACTATGCCTGAAACAACTATATATATATACACACTGCATTATTGTGTATATAAATCAAAGTACCAATGATAATATTCATAAATAAATAAATGCTGACTAAAGTCACACTCTTTTCAATTTAAGCACAGTGTGTTATATTGTTTGGTACCCAGCTGATTTTTATTGAATCTTATCTGTGTCTCTCTATACTCCTGTTGTAAAAAGAAATGCCGATTCAGCCACTTAATTCTAATCAGTGCATAGGTTTCAAAAACAACTTTCTCTTCTCTCTCTCTCTCTCTCTGCCCCCCATGCCAATTTGCCTGGGTTCTCAGAACTAATTTTATTAACTGGTAGTATACTATTTAATTTTATACAGCATTAAGTAGTGCTAAATACTTTTTTGTTGGAAGGAAGCTTCTTACATAATTAATATTACATATTTGTTATTCCTCATTTGTAAGATGTGTCTATCATGTATAATAAGCATCTAATACATTAAATTTTAATCATGACTTGCTGATTTGAATAAAAAGTAAGTTATGTCTGTAAGAAGACCAAGTTAGTTTTATTAGTCATGTTTATATGAAAAAAAAACAGATTAAATATCTACTAGGTAAATCAAAACAGAATTATAATAGCTTTACAGATAATCTTTCCTAAGTTTAGATGCTGCCTCATATTTGGCTTCAGGCGGTATTTTTCTATCCTCCCACCAAAAAAAAAAAAAAAAAAAAATAGAACACTCTCTTTTGGTTTTATTCCTTTTTAACAAATATAGCTAATCACAATACAGAGAGCCTAAATTAGTCTCAAAATATTATGAAGTGAGATTCATCTGGACACTGCATATATCTTCTGCCAGTGACTGGTTCTCAGAAGGTAGTTTACTTTTATGACTGGATAATTATTTCTCAAATATGAAAGGAAACTTGTATCAGGATGCTTACTGTTCTTCAAATATGAATAGTAGACTATTATCTTCCCTTCTGCGGTGTATGTATGTGTGTGTATTTTACTTAGTTATCTACCTATACACTTATTTGTTTTTGCCTCATCATCTGTCTTTACTAGAGCTCATGTTTCTTGAAGTCTGGGTGGCCTAATGTTACATGTCCATCCATTATCATTTTTGAAGGTTAAATGCATTACTGCAGGTTGGTTCCAGATTACGCTCTGCTGTGGAAAATGGTCAAAGGTCTTTTCCACATCCTGGTCTGTTTGCTTCCAGCACACCCCCTGTGGTCCTCAGAGGTTTCCATCATCCAGTGTTTGACATACTGTATCTAGAACATTTGTTTCTAGTGAGTAGCCCTTGCTGCTTTCATGATGGATGGAGATGAATGCTGGCGACTACAGGAAATTTGTCATATTTTCTAGGGTAGGGTGTTTCACTGCAATATATCAGACCTGCCCCCGAGCTTTTCTCTTGATGCTTTCGGGAAAACAAAGTCAGTGTCAATGAATCTTTAGTGAAATCACATTTCTCCTGGGGAGAAACATAGAGACTGTCACCAGTCTTAGGGGCTAAATTGTTTCCATGTAAGCATTCCTTCTTCTGACCTGACCTTTTCTTTTTCTTTTGCTGGTTTTGTCCCAAAATTCTACTAAGCAGCCACCTCCAAATTTTACTTGATCCCTAACCTCTAACATGCTTCTCATTTCATAACTCTTCAACACATAAAAAGTTTATGGAACAAAAATCTGGAGCCTTTTAGGAAACAAGGCAGGCTTAAGTGCTTACAAGTGCTTAAAAGCCCTATAGAGTGGGATACACAGTTTGACAACCAGCAGAGGACAATCTCTTCTCCTTTGACTGCTTTGGCCTGTGTGTTTTGGGGGACTAGAATACTAAGCATTGCCATGACTGAGCCTCTGCCGCTGGGATATGAGCGTGCTTATTGTAGTGGAGAAAGTGACAGTTTGGGTGAATTCAAACAATTAAAGAGTGGGGGGAAAAACCTGAAAAAATAATCTCTTGGAAACAAGAAGAGGCATAGGAGGAAAAACACAGATACTAAACCAAGAGGGAAGATGGCAGCGCTTACTACAATGAATTTAGAGTTACAAAACGTTAATGAGAAGAAGCTAACACAAAGAGCAAAATGAAGCAGAGGGTGAAAGGAAAGAAATAATAAATTCTCAAATATTTTCAGAAGTAGGAGTTTAAGAATCTCTTGGGATCTCTCTGAGAGAGTAGTGCTAATTTACCAAGAACTTATTAAAACTTTCAGAGGGAGTACAATTTATTCTGGAGTACAATTTATTCTTTCTGTTCTTCCTGAGTGGTTTCAAAGGGGTAAAAGATGTTGACGGCTATGGCCGAAATTGGTTTTACCAGGAAGGAAAACACAATTATGATTCAAGTGTGGGGGTGTGGCTAGTCTAAATATAGGCTCTCCAGCTCCCCATCAACAGATTCAAATGCCACTGCTGCTGCCTGCATTTAATGAACTCTTGTCCTTTAGTGCTGTCTCTACAAGCTGCTCCCCCATGCTTCTGTGGGGTGGTCTCTTATATTTATGTGTACATAATATATTTATTTGCCAGGTGTATCAACCAAGCACCTATTTCCAGTCGTTATAGAGTTACAATTTGTCATTTCAAGCTGGTAATTGTGAATTTTTGCTCAGCATACCCATCAGTTCTAGTGTAATGGTTAATGTAATGGACCCTGAAGTTGAACTGCCTGACTTTAAATTCCAGTTAAGCCACATACTAGTTGTGTGTCCTTAGACAAGGTTTTATGTGTTGGTTAGTTATTAACCTCTCTGTTATACAATTTCCTCATCTCTATAATAAAATGTAATGATTGTATCAACATCATCTCTCCTAGTTATGAGATGCAAAGAGTCAAAACAAGCACTGCAGAACAATACCTGGCACATATTAAGACTCATAATTAATATTTATTAGTTATAATTAATAAATGTTAATCTGGTTGTTATCATTATCTGTTTCAAATTATATGACCATGCCTTACACAAATCTGTCACCTCAACTAAAATCTTTTAAATGCTTATTGTGAGCCAGATTTTTTTAAGAATAAAGAACTAAAATCGAAGTATAAGACAATGTTCTTGTTCTTAAGGATTTTGCAGTCTGGAAGAGGAAATGAATTTATAAGTAATCAATTATATTAAAGAGCTGTATGTATCATAATAGTCAGGTACATAAACCTTTATCTTTATCTTTTGAAGGAGCAATCCCCAAAAAAGCATTTGCACAGAGGAGCAAATGTTTGTCAAAGAGAAGAAAAAGAAAATGAAAACTAACTTTCAGTATATGTGTTATGAGAAAGCAGTGTTCACACAGTAAAGTGCAGAGCTTTTGAGTGATTTGCAAATAATTAAATGAGTGCCTAATTTTATCTTCAAACATGCTAAATTTTCTGTTGATATTTGATAATAATAACTATTTTAAAATTGAATTAAAATTTCAGCATCAAAAATCAATTTCTATTCAACTGTTTTCAACTTTTATTCTGCCTTTATAAATCAATATGTGGGCAGTGGTGACACTGACATTGTTAGGATTGAATTAACAGATTTAAAATTTGCCTTATAGTAGATGTTTGATACATTCAGCATTTATCTTAAGTAGCTATTGGTCAGTCCGAACTGTCGATGGGTTATGGAGGCTCAATTTTGAGAAGAAATCATTCACACATATTTTAGTGAACAACCTGCTTTGTGCCCAGACTTAGCAAGTACAGTGGTAACTATGAAAGAGGAATGAACTTTGCATCACCCTTATTGAGCTTACCGTTCTGCTGCAGGCATGTAATTAAAGACAGTGCAGAAGATGATGGATTGCATGGTGCAGATGACAGAGGCTCTAAGATTTGGGGGAAGACCCAGCCTGGGAAAGGCAGGAAAGCAGCTTGACAGGGATTAGGCTACCAACGAAGCAGAACCGTAAGACACAGGATCATGACATTCACAACAGAAAAAAATAATTTAGTTGCACGAACATGTATCGAGTGCCAGGCAGTGGAGTTACAAGCATCCACAACATAGGACCCTGTCTTCAAAGAGCTCATAGATTGAAGGGAGAGAAATGAAGTTAGAAATGAGTATGGAGTTTACACTGGTATTGGGACTGTACTTTCTGTTTCCTGAAAGGGTATTTTAATAATCCCTATTACACATCCTACTCTTTTGTATCCAAGAGATTATAATGTGCTCCTTTAACATATTTTATATTGATTTAGAAAATGCAACCCTTGTAAATTTATTAAACACTGAGGAAGCCACCCAGATCAGGGCAGTAGGAGAACATAGTGGAAGACAGGGAAATGAGACCTGTAGACTAACACATGGGAAGAAGAGAAGCCATCAAGCATTTTTGGGGATCAGGAGGGGACTCCAGTGTTACCGTGGCTGGTAGTTCATCTTTTTCTCTACTTTTTTCTAAAACTGGCCTAAATTCTGTTGAAAGAGAAAGTAACACATGTCGTTGCTTTCCCCTTCAGCAAACCCAGATTTCACTGGGACGGTTGTAGCTTTTCTTAGGAGCCAAAGCCATCCAACTTGACTCAAATAATTATAGTGCTTGAATTCCAGAGGCTGTCCAGAAAAGAGTTGAAGTTGTGCTGGTAAAAGAGATGTTGGATGTTAAGAAGGCAATTGCCTGGTGTTAGAAGAATTCTACTTTTCCTTTAAATTACTTTAATGTGGTGTGTTTGTGTGTGTCCATTTCTTATACTTTATTCATGCATTATTTAACCAACAAATTTACATATTTTCTCCACTGATTAATGCTCTCTTTGTTACTTGGGCCCAAGCCCTTTTTGTGCTTCCATTTGGAAGTGCATAACTGACATTTACAAACTCCCACAGAGGACTCAGTCAATTACCACCATAGATGCCCATTGTTCCAAGAGAGCTGACCTTTACCCCTAGGCACCAATTAAAATCTATTGCTTCTTACTCCTGCAGTGCTTGCTGTAATCTTGGCTCACTGCCCAGTGTAACTCATTTCTTCTTAGTTGTCATCTTATTTTTCTTCCCAAGACAAGAAGAGAGGGACCTGCAAATGGAAATGCATGTTTCTCCGGAAGAAGGAGGGACAGATCCCCAGAGTTAACAAGGGTTTTCAATTAAATCACCTTTCCTGTCAACACAAATAAAGAGATTAAATAAATAAAATAATGAGGGGACATTTGAGACGTGGCCTGAAGATTTCTCCCAGATTCACATATCAGCAGCACTGTCCAGTTACTCCATGATGGTGACTTGTCTGCTCTGTGACAAGCTGCCAGAGAGACCGAAGTCCCAGAGTGCAGAAAGTCAGGCACCGAACCCTCTACCTGACAAATTATGAGAGAGTTTCCAGCACACTGTGAGGATGGTAGTGTTTTAGGTAAACTTAAGCTCCTTTCTCCAGTCACATTTGGGATCAGAGCTTTTAGCATTTGTCTGGGGGCACAGATGCTCATCGTTTGGCGACCAGTGTATCTGGCAGAAGGGGAGCCTTATACTCAGCTCGTTTAGGCAGACCAGCCTTGCCCATGTGTTCAGAGGTGTTATCATTCCCTTCTAAACCTTGGCCTCTACCTCCTTTGCCTTCTGTGAGCTGGGGGTGTTGAGGATGTTGACATTTGAGTGGAATGTGAAGCCCAGTTGTACCAACCTACTTACCTTGGTAAACGTGGCAGGAGTGTAAGCACAGCAGCCCAGGAAACAAACCTGCCTGTGCTCAGGTTGAAGCAAGGGGTCCCAATTTGCTAAAAGGAAATGGAGCTTGTAATTTCTTTCCCTGTTTGGTTTAAAATTCCAGATCTAAGCAGGTCAAAGCCAGTCAGATGGCACAGTCCTCTTGTTGTGGAAGTAGTCTCTTCTGCCTGCCTTATCCCTGTTGGTACCAACAATGGGACTGAGAGAATGCGACTGATTCATTGATCTGCAGAGAAAACAGTTCCTACAGTTATGTTGTCCTCCTTTTTTGTTCCCTTCTTCAAATATTTGGAATTTTTTAGACTTCTGAAGATTATATTTGCATGAGGGCATACAGTTTTCCAAGAGCCACGTTTCACTTTCCCCACCCTGGCAGCCCTTGGTACGGACCGGGAGTGTATTGTATGAGTGGGAGGCCATCGGTCTCCCTAGAGGACTGATTCAGCGTGCTGTTACCCAGTAACCAGTGGAAACTGGGTACATTCATATGGTAAAGCCCAGAAGATTATCAAACCCAATCCATTTGGCTCCGTTTATTCCAAACATGAACTTTTACCCATGCTTCTGTATGTTCCTCCCATACAAACCCAACTCAGGGGAATTGCAGAGAACTCTGAAATAAATATGTGGGAGAGTAGTTTTAAGATTGGATATTACCTGTTTACAACTACTTAATTTTTCTTCTTTTCCTCCCTCCCTCCCCTCTCATTCCCTCCCTCCCTGCTTTTTCTCTTCCTCCCTTCCTTCCTCTTGTTCTTTACAAAAATCATTCATGTGAAAGGAGGAAGAAGATGATCTTATATGTTTAGAATAGAGTATATTTTCAGAATGTTTTTAAGATGCGCGCGCGCGCGTGTGTGTGTGTGTGTGTGTGTGTGTGTGTGATCATCTGATCCTTGCAGTGACGTGTGAGGCTCATAGGGAAAGTTATA
The DNA here is from genome assembly GCA_004026745.1 of Myrmecophaga tridactyla. Lineage (NCBI taxonomy): Eukaryota > Metazoa > Chordata > Mammalia > Pilosa > Myrmecophagidae > Myrmecophaga > Myrmecophaga tridactyla. The sequence goes on along the minus strand of PVIY010013739.1, from coordinate 30,760 downwards.
ACATTGCTGCTCTTTACCTGGGCTTGTTGTGACTACTGGTCTTTAACTAGAATCCAGGTTTTTGTGTTACTACTTCTATTAGAGTTCTCTAGAGAAACAGAATCAACAGGAAATATCCATAAATATAAAATTTATAAAAGTGTCTCATGTAACCATGGAAACATAGAGTCCAAAATCTGTAGGGCAGTCTGTGAAGCTGATGGGTTCTGATGGAGGGTCTGGACGAGCTCCAGCCGAAGCAGGAAGAGAGCCTCTCTCTTCTGAATCCTCCTTAAAAGGCTTCCAGTGATTAGACTGAGCATCGCTCATTGCAGAAGACACTCCCCTTGGCTGATTATAAGTGGAATCAGCTGTGGATTTAGCCAGTGTGATCATGATTTAAGTCTATGAAACATTCTCATAGCAGGAGACAGGCCAGCACTTGCCCAACCAGATAAACAGGTACCACCACCTGGCCAAGTTAACATATGAACCTGACCATGACACACATTTGTTCCTTCTATCATAGTTTAATATTTACTAAACATCATTCCTGTTTCTTTTTTTTTTTTGGTCTGGGAGGATTATTTTTTACTAGTGTTATTGGGGTTAAGCGCTGATAACCCTCTATAGACTTTCAATAAATTTTATGCTTTATATGTAAATTATATAATCTCAGATAAAATACAATGCACAAGAAAATATAAAGGCAAACAGATGTCATATTTTAAGTCTGCTTGTATAAATCACTCTCCTTCCTGCTTATCATTTCATGATAACGGCTTTGACATGTTTCAGTAATCTGAAAAACAGACTCAGCATAGAGGGTCCCCAAAACATCATTTTAACCCCAAGTCCCAGTATTGGCTTTTCTAGGAAGAACTCAATATATGCTAATAAAAGAATGAATGAGTAAATGAATATGGAAATGTATGGATTCTTTTCTTCCTCACCATTTCTAAGATTAGAGTTGCCAACAATACTACGGATGGATTTGCTATAGCAGAGGATGGACTGGCATAGTCCTTTCTGGCTCTGTCATGCCATTCCTATAACTGGGTAGTATTTCCAGCTTTTGTGACATCCCTATAGGCTGTCCTTTTTTATTCACAATATGTATTCATGTAATTGGGATTTTTTTTTTTCTTTTTTACTAGAGGGAGTGCATGACAGATGCTCGTATGCTATTCACTGCCCCTATGTTCAGTAGTACAAAGAGCAAGACAGCTGGCCCAGATTTGGTACAAGGAGCTGCTTAGAGGTAGAGTCCCTTGTCTTGAGTGATGCTTATTGGACAAGTCACACCTGAGAAATGGTTCTTCCATTGTTGCATGTACATGCTCAGCAGAACTATTTTTTCCCCATTGTATAGCTTTATTCCTGGGTTGTAATTAGACCTTGTGGCTTCACCATTGTTTCAGTCTGCTAAAGCTGCTGGGGACTGCAGTATACCAGAAATGGGTTGGCTTTCACAAAGGGGATTTATTAGTTTACGGATTTATATTCATAGGCTGCGAAAATATCCAAATTAAAGCCTCAACGGGGTGATACTTTCTTTGAAGACAGGCTGCTGGCTTCTTGGACACCTCTGTCACATGAGAATGCACATGGCTGACATCTGATGGTCCTTCTGTCCTGGGTTTCATTGCTATCAGCTTCTGGCTTCACTGACTTACTATCTCACTTCCTCCTGGGGCTTTTTCTCTGTGAGATTCTCTTAATATCATCCCTCTTAAAGTACTCCAGTGAAAGGATTAAGACCCACATTGAATGGGCTGGTTCATATCTCAGTTGAAATAACCTAACCAAAAGATCCCACTCACAGTAGGTCTGCATCCATGAGAGTGGATTAAATGAACATGGCCTTAATGATCATGATGATGAATATGCAACTATGTGATGATATTGTGAATTACTGATTATATATGTAGAACGGAATGAGCATATATTAAGAATGTTTGTGTTTCTTTCTTGTAATTTTTTTAAATTAATAAAAAATTAAAAAGAAAAAAAGAACATGGCCTTTTCTGGGGTATATAACAGCTCCAAAACTACCATAAGCATTATCTTTAATCTTTGAAATATACTATTATTAAATTTTTTTTTTTTTAACATGGGCAGGCATCAGGAATCGAACCCAGGTCCTCAGGCACAGCAGGCAAGCGTTCTTAACCTGCTGAGCCACCGTGGCCCTCCCACTATCATTAAATCTTTAAGCATCTGCTATTTCTGAAGGAGCCTGATATCTTTTTTCAATACCTAAGAAAAGAGACCCTCTTCCTCCAAACAATTTCCTGTGTAGCAGAAGTGGCAATAAGAAAATGCTTTTATATTTACTCTGTTAAGGATTGGGCACATGGGCCCTTGTTAATTAACTCTTCTCCCACTTTTTTCCTTCTCTTTCCTACTTTAAATGTATAAAGGAAACTATTAAAACGAGGCGCAGGAGAGATACAAAGCAAATTATCAGAAAGGAACTTGTTTACAACTTAAACCTAAATTAGAGCTAGAGCTCTTTCTCCCTCTGTCTCTTGAGCTGAGTGGTGTGTAAAGTAACCGAGGCTTACTTTTCAAAGAAGGAACAGGACAGCAATGACTCTTGACTTTCGTGTTAGTGATTATAATAAATTGCCTCTTATAAGACATACATACATGAAATATACTCAGAACATTCCCATGCATGATGATAGTTGATGCTGAAAAAAAAAAGACTGAAATCATCAGGGTAAATATTGTAAACTCCTTTTTAAAACTGAGAAAACTGAGGCTCAGAGAGCAGGTTGTCACAGCTATGTAGCTGGTAACTACCCGAGGACTTGGCAATGTGGAGGTTTTCCTCGGTTACCTGGTGAATATTAACCTTCCTCATGTATTAACTAAAGAGTATAATTTCTCTAGGGCCGCTGTTACTTCTCCTAAGGTTGTATAGGACATAATAGCATTGGTAAGTGCAGTGAAGCAAGCCATAACTGTAATTCTGCTTTTTAAAGACAAAGGGAGAAAAGAAGTGGGGCAGGAGTGCCATAGCTTGAATGTTTTTATATCTTTGGATTTCCCTCTTACACTTGGAAATCCTAACCATGTATCCCCCTTTCAGGAATTAGTGGAATGAAGTGACCGAATTAGTATTGAGGTTCTTCAGCCTCAGCATATATGAACGTCATCTAAGGAGCGTGCTAAAATCCAGATTCCTGTGGCCTGTTTCTCAGATTTTCTGGGTCAGTAGCCCTAAGCATAGGCCAGGGAATCTGCATTTTAACAAGCACATGTCAACTTCCCTTAATTCTGTTGCACACGGACCAAGAATTAAACTTGACTGAACGGAAGTAAGCTCTGCTAACAGTAAGGTATCGTTTTGCTCAGTGAACTTCTTGGTTGTATTTTCCTTGATAAAAATAAGTTGGGAAGGCTCTAGGTGTTGATAACCCATTTATAAAATGATTGTTTTGTGTTTAGGACCAGCTGCCCTCTACTGGACAAGAGAGGATTTGACTTGAAATTAAATTTTTTTTCCTCTGCTTTTGTCCATTTGGCAGATAAACTGAGGTTGATTCTTCCACTCTCTGAAAGACAGCTGTATTATGCATTTGACCACTGGGTGGGGTAAAGGTCAGAGATCAGGCAGATGTTTTCAGGGCTTCTTTGAGAAATGAATAGTCACAGCTTTCATGTGGATTAGGAAAGGACATGGTGCTGGCAGTATATTGTTCCTCTGCTCTTACACCTAAGAAGGAAGTAAGCAGGGACTGAAATCAATAATTTTTAGACAATTCATGTCAACTAGCTGCTTCCTAGCAAGTTAACTTTGCAGAGCTGTGGGAGGCTACTATTACAGTGTTTTCAAAGACATTTGTTAAGCTCAGGGAGGAGGGCTCCTTGGTACTGCATTTTTTTTAAAGTTCCACTCCATTATTCCAGGGTTCTAACTTCATTCCGGTGCACAGCAAGTGCTCTATCTTGCTATGAAACACTGGTAGCCCACGCAGGCTTATTAAATACAAACTGTTATTCAAAGAGCCCATGGAGAGAAACATGGGGAAAAAAATTCAGATATTAAAAGAAAAACAGATCTGGGACTAAATTCTGAAACAATATGTCAAGATGAGGGAATGGGGGAAATAGAAGAGTAACTCCAGCCTATGGCTCTCAAAAGAAATACGGTACTAAACACGGCCAACTTATATTTCACAACCATAATGCCTCTCTCATAAACTCTTAGTTGCACCTTAAAGTGAAATGATGAAAAACGAGGGAGGAAAAGCACTTGTGTTTGAAGAGACAGGCATGAATGGACAGAGGAGGGTTCCCCCCACTTTAATAGAGAGCCTGGTGCTCTCAATTCGCTTACCGAACAGGTTCTGAAATTTTTATTCATAATGAAGGAGGGTCTATAAAGGCTGAGGAGCTAATGGAGGAATAAATGGTTTGGATACTACCAGATGCCCCTTTTCTAGTACCTTCCTTGATGCTCAGCAGCTCAACCTTCCTCTCCCCTAGTATCGCCAAAGCTGGGCCAGCACTCATCTCCATTTTGCACTTTCACTGTCGTATCTTTCAAGTTCTGGCAGCAACAAATGCATTTAAACGGGGTTAGCTTTAGTGGGGAGGGATGCCATGCTGGCAGGACAAGAGTGCCTTCCTGGTATACCAGCGCAGATCAGATCATGCTGCGTTTTTTTTAATGGGCAGCCTGGTTGCTGAGCACCTCAGCCAAGAGATGAGTGAGTTGCTCCATCCCTGAGACCTTCTGTCTCTGTGCCAAACAACAGATGCCTACCCAATTTTCATTTCCAGCATCCGTTAACTTGGAAGAGCCTCTTACTCTTGAATTTTGTTTGTTTGTTTTTAATTGTATACCTATGTAATCTCCAAAGCAGAAGGAAATAGAGAGGGGAAATACCTTGGCTAGAAAAAAAAATCATGCAAAGCCTGAATCAGAATCTGATGACTTGGCTCAACTGCCACATCTTGTTTTCTTTTAACTATTGGCAAGATGGACAATTGTTTCAAGATCATGTCTGCTTTACTCTGAACAAATTCAACATCCTTTTTTTGTTTTTGGTCAATGTCCTTTTTCTTTCCTTTGCTCTTCTACTTTAGCTCTGAATTTTTGTGGGGGGAAAAAAGAGGTGTACATTGCATGTGGCAGGGGGAAAAGACTGAGTGGGGGGTATGGTGACATCATCCTACCTGTATTTAGAGGACATACAAGAATGGTTGAGAATGGGGCTCTTAGAAGCAGCCAACCCCAGCTCACATCCCAGCCCTCAGTGATGCTTCCCAGTGTGTGATCTTGATGTACTTAACTATGCATCTGTGTATGAGGGCTGTGGTGAATGATAAATGCAAAGCACATGGCTGAAATCCTTGAGTTCTAACTGTGCACTAGGCACTGAGATTTTATCTAGTGTAAGGTCTGGTTTGCCTTTTCTAAACTCAAAATCAGCTGGACATTTCACTCTGGTAGGCCTTTTGAAAAGAAAACTTGAAGTACAGTTGCAAAGGAGGTAGTTTTTTTTTTTTTCCTTCTCCGTGGAAGACAATCTACGCTTGCAGTTGCAGGGGGGCTTTGCTGCAAGGGGCAGATAGTTCTGTTTTAGGCAGGGATGGGCAAATGGGACTGGTCTTGGAGAAAGTGAAACTCAGTGGGGTTTGAACTGTTTCTTCTGAGTTGTACCATATGTTTCATTTCAGAACCAGTGGTGGGATTCTGACCCTCATTTTATCAAAAAGATGGAGAAAGTACTACTTGTCCTGCCTATCTCTCAAAATTATTTAAAAAAGCAAAATATAGTCATCTGTGAGAAGACATTTTTTAAAAATGTATTTTTATTCACACGTCTTCATACACATACATTCCATACATGGTGTACAATCAGTGGCTCACAATAGCATCACATAGCTGTTTATTCATCACTGTGATCATTTTTAAAACATTTGCATCATTCCAGAAAATGAATAAAGAGAAAGGAGAAAACACTCATACATCCCATACTCCTTACCCCTCCCTCTCATTGATAACTAGTATTTCCATCTACTCAATTTAGTTTACACCTTATCCCCCATTATTTATTTATTTTTATCCATATTTTTTTACTCATCTGTGCATACCCTGGATAAAAGTGGCATTAGACACAAGGTTTTCACAATCACAGAGTCACATTGTAAAAGTTATGTCTTTATACAATGGTATTCAAGAATCATCTTCAAGAATCAGTCTACTAGAACACAGTTCAAAAGTTTCAGGTACTTCCCTCCAGCCACTCTAATATACCATAAACTAAAAAGGGGTATCTATGTAATGCATAAGAATAACCTCCAGGATAACATCTTGAAATCTCTCAGCCACTGAAACTTTATTTTGTCTCATTTCTCTCTTCCACCTTTTGATCAAGAAGGCTTTCTCAGTCCCATGATGCCAGGTCCTGGCGAATCCCAGAATTTCTGTCCCACATTGCCAGGGAGGATTACACCCCTGGGAGTCATGTCCCACATAAGAGGAAGGGCAGTGAGTTCACCTGCCAAGTTGGCTTAGGGAGAGAGGCCATATCTGAGCAACAAAAGAGGTTCTCTGGAGGGTGACTCTTAGGCATAATTTTAAGGAGGCTTAGCCTATCCTTTGCAGGAATAAGTTTCGTGGGGGCATATCCCAAGATTGACGACTCAGCCTATTAATTTGGTTGTCCCCACTGCTTGCAAGAATACCAGAAATTCTTCAAATGGGGAAGTTGACTATTTCCTCCTTTCTCCTCATTCCCCCAAGGAAACTTTGCAAATACTTCTTTATTCACTGCCCAAACTACTCTGGGATATATCAGGGCATCACACTAACCTGGACAAGCTAAAAATATCTCACTCCCTATTAGAGATTCCATGTACTTATCATGTTCAACTAAACTGACCATACAAGTTAAATTAGGTAATGTACTACCAAAAATATAAATTTTGTACCAACTAAACATCTCTCCCTTTAGTTTCACACAGAAGTTGAAGTTTTAAAATATGGACAATATCATCCTTTACCCTGTATTCTGATCTACCCAGATTTTTACCCAGATCAGCTTCTTATCCAGATCTGATTGTTATCCAGACCAGCTTCATTCATATATCTAGTTGAAGTCTTATCCTTTTTACAACTTTTGTTTTGTTTTATTTTTATTGATGAAAGTTAACATACAGTATGCATGGGTGGTTCAGTAGTAGAATGCTCACCTTCCATGTGGGAGACCCGGGTTCGATTCCCAGAGCATGCACCAAAAAAAAAAAAAAAAAAAAGTTAATATACAAACATTCTTAACATATAAACATTTCATACATGGTATATATTCAATGGTCCACAATGTCATCACATACTTGCCTATTCATCACCATGATCATTTTTTTTTGAACATTTGCATTACTGCAGTAAAAGAAATAAAGAAAAAACTCATACATACCATAACCCTTACACTCCCCTCTCAGTGACCACTAGTATTTCTACCTACCCAGTTTATTTTAACCTTTGTCCCCCCTATTATTTGTTTAGTTTTTAATCCATATTTTTTACTCATCTGTCCATATCCTAGATAAAATGAGCATCAGACACAAGGTTTTCACAATCACACAATCACATTATAAAAGCTATATCATTATACAATCTTCTTCAAGAAACAAGGCAACTGGAACACAGCTCTACAGTTTCAGGTTCTTCCTTCTAGCCACTCGAATATACCATAAACTAAAAAGAGATTCTATATAATGTGTAAGAATAATCTCCATGATAACCCCTCGACTCTGAAATCTCTCGGCCACTGATGCTTTATTTTATCTCATTTCTCTCTTTCCCCTTTTGGTCAAGAAGGTCTTTTCAATCCCTTGACGCTGGCTCCTGGCTTATCCTGGGATTTTTCTCCCACATTGCCAGGGAGATTTACTCCCCAGCACATAACCTGCTGAGTTGGCTTAGAGAGAGAGAGGCCACATCTGAGCACAAAAGAGGTTCTCTGGGGGGACTGTTAGGCCTAATTTTTTTTTTTCATGGGCAGGCACCAGGAATCAAACCCAGGTCTCCAACCTGGCAGGTGAGAATTCTGCACTGAGCCACCTTTTCACCACCCTCTTAGGTCTAATTTTAAGTAGGGTTAGCCTATCCTTTGCAAGAATAAGTTTCATAGGGGCAAACCCCAAGAACGAGGTCTTGGCCATTTGATTTGGTTATCTCCACTGCTTGCAAGAATATCAGAAATTCACTGAATGGGGAAGTTGAATATTTCCCCCTTTCTTCCCATTCCCCCAAGGGGACCTACAAATACTTCTTTATTTACTGTCCAAATCACTCTGGGATTTATTGGGGCATCACACACCTGGACAGACCAACAAAATCTCATGCCCTGTTCAACATTTCATGTACTTATGGTGTTCAACTAAGCTGACCATACAAGTTAAATTAGGAAATGCACTACCAAAAATATAAATTTTGCACCAAATAAACATCTCTCCCTTTTTAAAAGTTGAAATTTTAAAATATGAACAATATCATCCTTTACCCAGTCTTCTCATATACCTTAGTCCTATCCAGATCAGGTTCTTCATATCTCTGCTTGATGTCTGATCACTTTTTGAACTTTTTACTGTATGGGGTACTGCTGACTTTCATAACTTCAGAGCTCTAACTCTGAATCTCACATGTCACATAAATACCCAGAGTTTCTGGGAGTGACCAGGTTATGTACAAACAGCTCAGTATCTCAGAATTTAGAAATAATAGTTACAACTCCTAAATATATGTGACTATTGTCAGAGCTTACACTCTGGGACCCTTCACAATAGGTCCCAACCTGATAACCAAATCTCTTGACTTCAATTCACCAAGTTTTTATATTATAGTTAGTCCATGTAAGTGAGGCATGATAATATTTGTTTCTGGCGTTTCATTCAGCATGCAGTCCTTAAGGTTCATTCACCTAGTTGCATGCCTCACAACTTCATTCCTTCTTGTGGCAGGTCAGTAGTCCTTTGTATGTATACACCACAGTTCCCTCTTCCGTTCCTCAGTCATTGTACCCTTAAGTCACCTCCATTCATTGTGAACACTGTTACCATAAACACCAGTGTGCAAATGTCCATTCATGTTCCCACGCTCAGTTCCTCCATGTAAATAATAAGCAATGGTGTTGCAGGAGCATATGGCAACCCCACCCCTAGCCTCATGGGGAACCACCACACTGCCCTCCTAGGGGCTGTACCTCTCTGTTTCCCTACCAATAAGGAATAGGTACGTCTTTTTCTCTAGCCCTTGTTTCTCTCTGTTCATTGTTTTTTTGGAGGTGTTGATAACCTGTGTTCTTAACTTCAACTCTCAAAGTTCAACCATTAATATTAGTTCATATTAGTGAGACCATATAGTATTTGTCCTTTTGTTTCTGTCTAATTTCACTCAGCATAATGTCCTCAGATTCATCCATATTGTTACATGCTTCATGACTTTATTCTGTCTTACAGAAATATTCCATCGTATGTATATACCACAGCTAGTTAAGACACTTGTCCATTGATGGACATTTGGGCTGTTTCTATCTCTTGGCAATTGTAAATAATGCTATTCTAAAAATCTGTGTGAAAATGTCCATTTGTGTCCCTACCCTCAGTTCCTCTGAATATCTATATATATAAATGGGGTTGCTGGGTCATATGGCAGTTCTATACTTAGCTTCCTGAGGAACTGCCATACTGCCTTCCAGAGAGGTTGTACCATTTTACATTTCCACCAGTAGTGGATACATATGCCTCACTCGCCACATCTTCTCCACCACTTGTCATTTTCTTTCTTTTTTTTTTAACAATGGCCATTCTAGTGGGTGTCAGATGATATCTCATTGTGGTTTTGATTTGCATTTCCCTAATAGCCAGTGAAGTTGAGCCTCTTTTCATGTTCTTTTTAGCCAGTTGTAGTTTCTCTTTTGAGACGTGCATATTCATGTCTTTTGCCCATTTTTAAATTGGGTTGTTTGTCTTTTTGTTGTGGTATTGAAGGATCTTTTTATATATTCTGGATACTAAACCCTTATCTGATATGTGATTTCCAATTGTTGTCTCACATCATATAGGCTGCCTTTATACTTTCCTCACAAAGTTATTTGATGCGCAGAAGTGTTTAATTTTGAGGACATCCCATTTATCTTTACTTTTTTCAGTGCTCATGGTTTGGGTGTAAGGTCTAGGAGTCTGCCTGCCATTACAAAATTTATAAAATATTTCCCTATATTTTCATCTAAAAGTTTTATGGTCTTGCTCTAAAGTCTAGGTGTTTGATCCATTATTTATTTATTTATTTATTTTGTGTTTGATCCATTTTGAGTTAATTTTTGATTCAGGCGTGAGATATGGATTATCTTTCATTCTTTTGCATATGGATAGCTAGTTCCCCAAACACCATTTCTTGAAGAGGCTGCTCTCTCCTAGGTGAGTTGGCTTGACCACATTATCAAAGACCAATTGTCCATAGATGAGAGGGTCTATTTCTGAACACTCAATTTGATTCCATTGGTCAGTGTATCTGTCTTTATGCCAGTACCATGCTATTTTGACCTCTGTAGCTTTGTACTGTGCTTTAAAGTCAGGTAGTATAAGACCTCTCGCTTTATTTTTCTTTCTCAAGGTATTTTTAGCTATTTGGGGCAAATAAATTTGGTTATTGGTTTTTCTATTTCTGCAAAATAAGTTGTTGGGATTTTAATTGGTATTGCATTGACTTTATAAGTCAATTTGGGTAGAATTAACATCTTAACTGTATTTGGTCTTCCAGTCCATAAACAGGGTATGCCCTTCCATTTATTTAGGTCTTCCATGATTTGTTTTAGCAATTTCTTACAGTTTTCTGTGTATAGGATTTTTGTATCCTTAGTTAAATTTATTCCTAAATATTTGATTCTTTTGGTTGCTATTGTAAATGGATTTTTTTTCTTGATTTCCTCCTCAGATTGCTCATCACTAGTGTATAGGAATACTACTGATTTTTGGGCACTGATCTTGTATCCTTCCACTTTGTTGTACTCATTTATAGTTCTAGAAGCTTTGCTGAAGATTTTTCAGGATTTTCAACAGATATCATCTACAAACAGAATTTTACTTCTTCCTTTCCAGTTTGGCTGCCTTTTATTTCTTTTTCTTGTCTAATTGCTCTGGCTAGAACTTCTAACACAGTGTTGAATAACAATGGTGACACTGGGCATCCTTGTCTTGTTCTTGATCTCATACGGAAAGCTTTCAGTGTTTCCTCATTGCGGTTGATATTAGCTGTAGGTTTTTCATATAGTCCCTTTATCGTGTTGAAGTTTCCTTCTATTCCCATCCTTTGAAGTGTTCTCATCAAGAAAGGATGCTGAATTTTGTCAGATGCTTTTTCTGCATCAATTGAGATGATCATGTCGTTTTTCCACTTTGATTTGTTGATATGGTGTATTACATTAACTGATTTTCTTATGTTCAACCAACCTTGCATACCTCGAATAAATCCCACTTGATCATGGTATATAATCTTTTAATGTGCTGCTGGATTCGATTTACAAATATTTTGTTGAAGATTTTTTGCATCTATATTTATTAAAGAAATTGGTGTGTAATTTTCTTTTCTTGTAGTATCTCTGTCTGGCTTTGATATTAGGGTGATGTTGTCTTCATGGAATGAGTTAGGTACCTTGCCCTCCTCTTCAATTTTTTGAAGAGTTTGAGCAGGATTCTTTCTTTCTTGAATGCTTGTGAAGCCATCTGGAGCTGGATTTTTCTTTTTTGGGAGCTTCTTGATGACTGATTCAGTCTCTTTTTACTTGTGATTGATTTGTTAGGGTCATTTGTTTCTTCTTGAATCAATGTTGGTTGTTCTTGCCTTTCTAGTAAGTTGTCCTTTTCATCTACATTGTCTAGTCTATTAACATATAGTAATTCATAGTATCCTTTTATTACCTCTTTTATTTTTGTGGAGTCAGTGGTTATATCTCCCTTTCCATTTCTGATTTTATTTATTTGCATCCTCTCTCTCTCTCTCTCTCTCTCTCTCTCTCTCTCTCTCTATTTTTTTGTCAACTTAGCTAAGGGTCTATCAATTTTTTTTTCATATTTTTAAAACCTTTTTACTGTAAAATATAACATATATACAAAGAAAAGAAAGAACAGAGCAATAATTTTTTTCATCACATAGTTGTATATTCATCAGCATGATCATTTCTTAGGACATTTGCATCAATTCAGAAAAAGAAAACAGAAAAAAATCATATATACCATACCCCTTACCCCTCCCTTTCATTGATCACTAGCATTTCAATCTACTAAATTTATTTTAACATTTGTCCCCACTATTATTTATTTATTTTTGATCCAAATGTTTTACTCATCTGTCCATAAGGTAGATGAGAGAAGCATCAGACACAAGGTTTTCACAATCACACAGTCACATTATGGAAGCTATATCATTCATTATACAATCATCTTCAAGAAACATGGCTACTAGAACAAAGCTCTACATTTTCAAGCAGTTCCCTCCAGCCTCTCTGTTATGCCTTAACTAAAAAGGTGATATCTATGTCTCATTTGAAGCATTTGTTTGTTCCTTTTACTGGGTCATATTTTTGATTTTCCTAGTATGACTTGTTATTTTTTGCTGGTGTCTAGGCATGTGATTTCCTTAATTAGTTTATTCTGGAGGTTGTTTTCACTCTTTTACCTAGGGTTTTCTTGCTGGATGGTTTTGTTTTCTATCTGTTCTTTGACATTCAGTTCAACTTATTGTAGACCTCTGGCATAGGTTCTATTTTACTGATCAGAATTTTTCGGTTCTTGTTTTTCTTTTTCTTGCTCTGCCCGTCTGGAGCCTTTCTTTTTTTTGAGGAGGGTTTCCTCAAATATTATAGTCAGCAGTCAGATATTCTCAGCAGTTAGATGAGATTTGCTGGGTCTCACCCTCAGCAGGTTGTCAGACTTTCTTAAGAAGCCTCTACACTCTGTGCTTTTCCTGTCCTGCCCAGTATATGGTGATTGCCTGCCCACGGCTTCCCACCAGCTTAGTGATGTGGTCCCTTTCATTTCGTCAGACTCTCCCTGCTAGGGGCTTCATTGAGACAGAGGTGAGATAGTAGGATAGCTTTAATTGCTTCTGTTTTCCAGTCCCTGGGGCCTGAATTCCTTGATGGAAGAATTACACTTGAGCTGGGTCCTACCCCTTTTTCTTGGTAAAATACATACACCCTTTAGGGAATTAACTCCTTTCACCAGACTAGTTACTTTGTCTCTCAGATAAGCTTGATTTTGCCCTTGCCTTGGTCAGTGCTGGAGCCTGAGAATTCTTCCAGTTCTATCTCATGAGCTGTTAAAGTAATAAAAAAGAAACAAACAAACAAAAAAGCCTTTTCGGAGCAAGACCCCTCAGTTCCTTCAGTTTGCCAATCAAGATCTGTTAAGTTGCTGTATGTATCTCCAGGCTCTATGGGATCCAGACATTTTCCAGTATTTTGTGCTGTCCAATTAAAAACGCCTCTGTTTTTTTGTCTGTTTGTTTTTCCATCAGCCCCACACCCTCTCTGTTGGGACCAAAACTGCTAGTTTCTTTAGTGCTTATTCCAGGTTTATCTATGCTGGGGGCCGGTTTTCAGTAGTTAGAATTTTTAAATTAATTCTACAATTGGATCTTGGTTGAGCTAATCCCTTACTGCTAGTAAAGTGCCTGTGAGGGAGGGGCACCGGCCTCTGCAGCTTGGGGTCTTATAGTGATGTGTGGGGTCTCAGCTATTCCACCTGGTCCAGACTCGTATATGCTGTGTGTCTGGTCTCTGATGTTCCCCATCAAAATGGTATAGAAGTTGTTCTATACGATTCCTGATAACTTAGTAGCTGCTCTGGAGGATAAACTTAATGATGTTGCCATCTTCCCTGCCTCTCTTACTGAGGAGACATTTTGATATTTCAATAAACAAGGTTCAGATGTACAAGATAAATGTTAATATAGTTATTCACAAGACAACCCTTTGGAAAGGGAAAGTGTGTGGAAGAGGCATTTATTGTGATATGGAGAAAAAACATGGCTGAAAAGAAGAGCTGTAGGAAGCAGATTCCTGGGAGATCATAGTATGCAATCATTATTTTGATTTGATTTCTCCAAACATGGGAAAGGAAGGTGCCATCTGTAGAGTTGAAGGAATTTCAGAAAGAAACAAAGAGAAAGAGAGCAAAGGTCCCTAATCAAGATACAGCCAGAAGAATATTCTGATTTTAATCACTGCCTTAGCTAACAAAAGACATCCATGCATCACCTAGCCTAGGATATATTCTTCTCCAAAGTATAAGTAAAGACACACAGCTTTGACTTTCTCTCTGTCTTCATCTGTGAATGGGAGTAATAACCTATATCAAGTTAACTTATGGCATGGAAGGGAGTTGTTAGCTCATGGCATGGGAGGGAGAATCATGAAATCAACTTTTGTTGACCTGAATTAAATATCTTAAAACTGTACTAACACATTGTAGAAGGAATTGGGTGAAATTGTGATTGATTCGAAAAGGATAGGCTTTTTCTGTGCTCTTTGCAAAAGATGAGATTTGAACGCAACTCAGGAATGTGTTGGTATTGCAAGCTTACAGAAGGAATCATTGTATATGGACAAAGGAGACTATAGCAATTGGAGCTCACTGTGCATATTCTCCAAATCACATAGCTTAAGAAACTCCATTTTGACCAAAAAGTACTTGGAGCTTCACAGCTGATATAGTACTGATAGAAGAGCTCAAGAAGACAGTGTAGGAAGAGGCTTTTGTTAAAAATTGCCTGGTGGAATTCAATTACTTGGAATGGAATCCGGCCAGGGCAATTGCTGTGAGTATCACTGCCCTTGTGCACGTGTACAGGGAGCCTTAGTGACTTTGAGTGCTTAGGATCTCTGTTTTACGTCTCACTGGAGAGCCTGTAAAACCACAGCCGAAATCACTTTTCTTACATGGGTCTGTAAACTCAACATCAGAGCTCGTAGGAGAAAGGCAGGTAATAGGACATCCAGGCTCTCAAAGAAGAGATGTAAGCCATAGTCCTGGTATGTAGTCAGTGAAACAGTTTGTTCTGTCATGCGTTAGTGCCATTATACAGGAGCTGACATTTCCAAGAGGTGGCTTTCCATTCAGTGTTGTTACTTGGTCTCTATCCAGACACAAACATTATTAGGAGAAATTTCTTTATCCATAGTTCCTGCATTCACTAAACTGATAAAATCTTCCCTCCCTCCATTTTGTCCTCTCTCCTTTCTTTCTTGAAAGTGTGTCATCACATTAGAAGAAAATCTTTTGATAGTGGCATTGCCCTACATTGTAGTGCATGATAAACAGCCATAGTAATAACTGTAATAAGAGGAAAAGAATGGGAGAATGAATTGGGCTCCCCTGAGTTAATCTCATTGCACCAAGTTGCCAAAGAAGTGGAATTGTAAACATATGTACCTTACTCCCATGCAGTTATTGATATTCTACTCAGGACTACGGAAATTAAGATACAGCACCGTGTATAGTATGATCGGAAGTGAATGGGGCACGATATTGAAAAGAGCCAGGCAATTATGCATTTGTCGTGGGTAGCAGGGAAGATGGGAGTTTCTTCTTTGCTTGAAAAGCTCCCTCTCCATCAAATGGGCTCTAGTTACACAGAACTTTGGTTACTATCTAATTGGTAGTTTCAGTATTGTTCTGAATGCCCAAGGGTAGAGTTTGCACCCAAAAGTACTGTTTTCTCTATTTCTCTGTTTACGTTAGATCATCAGTATATCCAGATGGAGATTATATATCCAACATATATCCAGAAAAATTAATAAATGTCATACCCAGATGGTGCATAGGCATATAAATCAGTTCTCTGATAGCATGAGCTCTTTATTGGGAATACTGAATGACAAGGCAGTCAACAGACAGAGTGGCCTTGGGTAACTTGTCTAATCTTCCTGCCATGTGGGAATAACATACTTAGCATCATAGCGTTTAAAAAAATGAGTTAAATGGGTAGAAACTTTAGGATCTCATATAAATGCCATGGAGTCCTTTCTACTTAACATATTGTAGTTCCTTTAATGTCTGCTGCAGTCTGATCTCTCTAGCTGACCTTTACGTTGCAAAACTAAGCAGTAATTTGCAGCTGCTTGCTCTCTGCATGGGAACCTAAAGGTAATAGATTCCAAGCCTTACAAAATTGGAGACAACTCTTCAAGAAGTAAGTTAATCCTTTCAAATCTCATTTTATCGGGCTTTCTGGTACTTGTTTGAAAATATCCTCTCATCTACCCAATTGATTTGTTATCCCTAAACACCATTTTAGTCTAATTTACGGCTATGATGTCCATTAGTAAGTGATTATAGTGAATGCACTTAAATGCTGTATATTGAGATAAAATACCTTTTCAAGTTCTTTCCAAGGCCTGGGAAGTGATACATCTGTAGTGCTCAAGAAGGCATAAAAGGTTATGACAATTGGAAACAGATTGATACAAAGGGTTTTGAAATTCAATTTCTCATATTTATAGTTTGCACATAATCTTAGGGCATCAGTGAAAGGTCTTTCTGGAAATACTGAATCACCAGGAGCTAGTTTGCAAAAGGAAGTATAAATGAATACCCTTTTCTTAAATTCACTTATATCCCATCTAATGGGTTATCTATCTTTAGAAACAGTGATATTCCTTCCTGGTTTATTTGCTTTAATTCTGAATACACCTCCGGGCCAGGGGTTGCGGTAATAGATTGTTTGTTAGATCCACATATTTCTGTATAGCTTGTGTATACACAGTTCTAGGTGTTTTCAGGGCTAAGTGGGTTTTCTATGGGTAGGCAGAAAATATGGATGAACACCCCCCCCCCGTCTCCTGCTCCCCACCCCCCAGCAATCTTTTGGGTTATTTATCACATGGCCATGCGCATGGTGGCATCTTCTCCTTTCTCTTCCTGTTCCATTAATTTCCTGTTTCTGCTGCTCCCCATGGCTTCTCTCTTAGTCTGACTTTCATCCTGTTTAAAACACTTCAGTAATTCAGATTAAAGCCCACCCTGATTCAGTTGGGACACACCTTAATTGAAGGAATATCTTGAAGAGATGCTATTTACAGTGAGTCCACACCTGCTAGTAGCTGAACCCAGACCAAGAACGTGTCCAAACTGGAGCACGTAATCTAATCAGCCATACTTTTAAGGGACAATAGTGCCTTCACCCCATTCCTTATTTAAAAAATATTTCAAAATTATGTTACATTCCCATCTTCCCAAGACAAATTGTTCTAAATTTGCTATTTCTTCACTGTATGAACTTTGACTATGTTATTATTCTTTTCAGTGGTTGTGGTATATAAATGATATATATTTTCTTTATTTCAGTAGTTGAATTTAAAGTTGTTTTTAAAAGTATTGTTGTGGCTAACATACTTTTTGTGTGTGTGTTCTTCTGTTTACCATGTAGAAAAGAGTGGAATTTGTCCTCAGTTAAATAATTTCTTATAACTACATTGTTGAGCTTTTCCTTTTGTAATTTTTAGTATAGTTTTCAAATCTAAAATGGGAAGCAAATGAAATTTTTATAAAGACTTAATTTGAGACAGTTATAGTGTGGATTGGTCTCTGATTCAATGGAAGGACTTCTATGGAAAACTGAACCAGTGCCTTCCATATAACCTGATGAATCTCTCTAATATGAGGTTCTCATTCTCATTTATAAATCTCCCATGCCTGCTTTTATTCCCAACCCTGTAACACTTTTGTGTGGTGTTATTTGCTTGTCACCTGATGCCACCAATGAAAACACTAGTTTGATCTGCCAGACTGTCTAGGATGAAGCTTTGCTAGAATGATGTCTATGTTTGAAGTGCCATATTTGGTTTCAGAGTAGAGTTGCTCAGTGTACCTAAAATAAAGAAGAAAATGAGTATCTTTTGAGTGAAGTAAAGAAAAGTGACCATCTTCCTATACCTACCTTCATCATTTCCTCTTCAAAATGGAGACAGCCCCACAGAAATAGGTCCTGCCTCCATTCTAGCAACATTCCAAGGCTGGGTAACAGCCTTCTGTTGAAGAAGGGACATGCCCAATATCCCACCCTCTCCCTTCACCAGAGACAGTGAGCAAGATCACTTGATGTTTTTCCATCTCTGGAGTGAGACTGTTAATGATGGGGCTTGAAAGGAAAATGCAAAAACTATCTGAAAAGGGGAGCCAAAAACTACCACTGTTTTTCAAATTGCTTCCAGTCCTCTCAACAGTATTTATCAAGGTTTTATGGTACTGTGGCAAGCCTCCATGGAGTCATACACTTTAATTTATACCACCAACACTTAGGTTGAGTGTCTACTATGTGTGAAGCAATATTTAAGGTATGAGATAAGGTGAACAGGATACATCTCTTCTACAGTCTGCCAGCTATGAGAAAAATATATAGGAGTGCTTAATTTGTTAGGGTTATGAGAGGTAAGAGGCAGTATTCCTTTAAAGCCCATGAGAAGGGCACCTGACTCAGATTTAAGGTAGGCAGAGGTCAGGAAAAGGCATTTCAGGGGAAATGACATCTAAAATGGAATTAAAATGAGTAAGAATTAGCTTAGTCTTATAAGAGGAGACAAAGGTGCGTCCAGCTAAGCAAACAGCATATATAAAGCTCTTGCAGTGAGAAAGGGCGTTCAGGGACTCACAGATGGTTCATTGGAGTAACTTAGAGTGGTAGGTGGAGGAAATAAAGTGATAAGAGGCTGAAGAGGAGGGTAGGTGTCAGATAATAGAACTGAGTATGCTAAGCTGAGGAGACTGAATATTATGCTGAAAGGAATAGGAATCCATTGACACTTTTAGCAGGGAATGGACCTGATTAGATTTCCATTTTCAAGACTCAGAGAGGGGCAGACATGAAGACAGTGCAAGCATTTTGGAGCCTGATGTACCAGTCTGAAAGAGAGGATGCATGTCTGCCTACCAGGCAACTGAATTGAGAGAAAATTGTTGGCAAATGTAACCCATTAACTACTTGAAACACCAGGTCAACATTATCTACTGTAATTGAGGCAAGACGTTTCTGTAATGGAAGTCATTGGATTGGAACCAGGAAGTTGATCAAAGAGTAGAAGTCCAAGGATATTCCGATATAAAGAAAAGTAGAAGTCCAAGAAAAACAGAAATAAAATTACCATTATGTTCAATAAAGTCCTGGTATAACAGATTAAAAGGCAAGTGGATTCTACACCCTGGAGCATTTCAGTTGCTACATTGATTTCATTGATACATTGCCATTCAGATAATTGGAGATGAGTACTCTTATTCGGCCTCTCTAACTACTTAAAGTTTAGGCAAAGACTTCATAGAATGTCCTCTGAATTTGAGAAGAGTCTTAGGTGACTATAGTTAGTAGAGGGATTTCAGAGATATTTGTTGATTTCTTGCTTTTCTGGGACTGAGTTCTTTTAAGGTCTGTGTGTGTATGTGTGTGTGTAGCATACCTGCATTCTTCATCTCTCGTTCCAGGTAGCACTGAGAGGCATGCAGCCCTGGTTAATGACATCACTGACCTAGGTGTTTTTCCTTCTCAGGCAGTGTTTCCAGATGCCCACGTTCTAAAACATCCTACATTGTCTATTCTAAAAAATATTTCTCTATAAATTTCCCCCATGAGTGCAAGATTAATTATTTCCAGACACACAGTTGTTAATTATGTTTCCAAACAGCAGCAGATATGACAGCTCGCTGAATTAGTCTCCAGGTATACTGTCCTTTTTTTGAATAAGAATAGGTTTTCTTTGCTGTAACCTTTATGACATGTACTTTATTCGCTCTTTCTCTCTTCCATCTATTTGTTTGGGCTGCCTATGCCTCACCCAAGTGACTTCCCCTTCCTAATGAAACACTCAGGTTTGTAAGTATCCTCCTTTTTTGATGCCATCTCCACAAATTGGCCACATATCCTCCTCAAATTTAACCTGTAAGATAGGCTGATTGTTAAATGGGTGCATGTCAGTTTTGTTCACGAGAGTCATCTGTACAGTAGCTATTCAGAGATTTTGATATGAAAAATGTCCTTGTAGAAATCAGCTGTAATGGGATACTTTCCTCAGAAATTCTCTGCTGCAGGCCTAGATTGGGAGCAAGGAAGAAGATACACAGTAATCTATCTCTGCCTCCCTTAGCTATTACAGATCCGGCAGACACTGCATTCAGAACCTCTTTTATCAGTTGTTCATAACTTTCAGAGAATGTTCTACTCTCCTTACGGTATTCACATCAATCAATAAACAATATACAAGCTGGAGAGAGGCCAAGATGTGTCAGTGGGATAAGGAGACTTAAGGAGCTGATAGATGTTCATGAGGAGATACTGAGTTTTACAGTATCCCAAGCAGCTTGGGTTCTAACTAATAACCTTCAGCCATGCTATCAAAAGGACAGGATCTAATAGCTGAAACACACAAAGTATTGTGAGAGTGAAAACCAGTGCCAAGCATCAAGAAGATTGTGTGTGTGTGCGTATACCTGTGTGTATGTGTGTAGATGAAGGAGTATTAGTTAAAAACAAACCTCTTTAAATACACAAATACATGTGGCTAGGTACCCAGATTTTATGTATTTTCCCAACTATTCAGTATTCCCCAAATAAGTATCTGTAAACCTTTATAATGTAAAATATGCTTTTTTTTTTTAAAGGCATGGGTATTTAGAGGAATGATTGTATCATGATAAATCTGTTTCATCAGGATTGTTATTCTTGAACCATGAGTTTCATCTATTAGAACATTGGCTATTTTTCTCCTTTTCAATGTTATAAGCTGAGTCCCAGTTCTCTGCCTCAGGTCAGTTCTGACATACGTTGCAAACCGTGAGGCTGTCACAAGTGACCAGGTGAGAAGAGAAATGTCACACTCTTCCTAACCGGAGGGAGAAGAGGATCATCCTTAAGTGAAGAATTCCTGTCATCAGCTGCATTCAAACCAGCATTTCACTTCAGTTTTCTTTAAATCACATCATGTCAAATTTGGCTAAGCCTCCATTCCTTTGTTCATGCTCTTCTTTTCCCCATGAAAATCCTCTCTGGATCCAAGCTTCCACCACATCTCTCATAATCCCTTCTATGGCTACCCAATTTTCAAATATTTCTTGGGACCCTGTCCGTCTATAGTACCTGTGCCCTGTATGAAATTTTGTCCTTGCCATATAAATGCTTAACTTTTATTTTAGAATATTCAGCATATGCTTAGTAAGGACACTGTGAGACCGTGGCTTAGACATGTACATCCTTCACATGCCTAATAGAGTGACTTGAACTTTGAAAGTCCTCAATAAATGCTTACGGATTCAAGATAAGGCATGTGACATTATGCTTGACAACATGGATGTTGGAGTTAGACTGCCTGCCTTCAAACCTGCTTTGGCCACTTAGTAGCTACATAGTCTGGGGACAGTCAATTAACCTTTCTGTGCCTCAGTGTATTAATCTGTAAAATGGTGATACTAACATACCTGTCTGATAGAATTAAAGACTTATAGGAGTTATATATGTAGAGCCCGTAGAGCCCAGAATATGATAAGGGCTATTAATTATTTACTCTCTATGTACTGTTTTGTAAATTAGCAGAAAATCAAAATTATAGACTTTTCTAAAAAAAGCAATTATGGTTAACATATAAAGCACATCTAGAGATTTAATTTAAAAGCCCCAAATAATGCCTTATTAGAAAATTCCTCCCTCCCTCCTCTTCCTTTCCTTCCATAGTCATCTTTCCTTCTTTTCCACCTTCCCTTTCTCCTTTTGTCCCTTCTGCTGTCCTTAAAATTATGAAAAATAGCACATAATATTATGTAATGCTATCATATGTGAATTTATTCACAGTGTTAATATAAGCACTTAATGAGTTAACTTAAGAGTATTTTTTTCTAAAGTTCCAAAAAAAAAAAGATTTGTCTCATCGTTCTATTGTCAAACATTAACAGTATCCTGTATAGAAGGCCCTAGAGGTAGCTGCTGATGAACGGGAGATTCAGCGTTTGGGGTCTGTACTCAAGTCTGGTAGAGGACATGTATAAACAGAGTAGCAGCAAGAACATGGTATGATTGGTTTTGGAATTCCATCATGCCCAGGACACTTTTGAGGGACAGAGTTCGGTGGGTCACCAAACCTGCCCACTGAGGGCAGAGAAGGCTTCCTGTCTCTTCCCAGGGATGACCTAGGACCTACTTACTTTTTGGACCCTCACTGTGTGGTGTTGGTGGCTCAACTGATTTTGTATATAATCCTAGAACTGTTCTGGAAAACAGACGCCTCGACCTTTAGAAAGTCTTCAGTTCGTATGCTGGCCTCGTGTAAACATTAATTAGGGAATGAACTTTTATTTTTCAAAATGATTGATGAAAGTGAGCAACTGCTTTCTAGGGTGGGTGGGTTCTACTGGTGGGTTTAGTTATTTTTTAATAAATCATCTTTCCTTGCTCGAGAGTCTGGGGCCATAGCTTAGCACTAAAGTGTAGAAGATACTATCCACTATAGGTTGATTAAAAATGAAACAACATATCCAGTTGCAATGGTGCATGAAAATGAGAAGCCTAATCTGTCTAAGTTGCAGCAAAATAAGTTGGCAAACAATTCTGATTCCCTGAAATGGGGCCTGCTTGATCCTGTTAGCCAAATGATACATTTGTATGAACACGTGTAATAGTTTTGCTTTTAGACATTCAGATCCTGCTCTGAATCAAGAAACTTAGGCATCCTTGCATGAAATGTAAGAGATAAAATGACAGATCACAGCTCATTTGTTTGGATCCTCAAGAAAATGGTACCTTGTATTTCAAGGAAATCTTCAAGGAAATTATTGCATCAGATAGCCTTATTTCTTGGCCTACTATTCTTCTTTTTCTTTAATTTTATTTGGAGGATTATTTGAATTAGCTTTACTTTCTATAGCTTGTACTTTCTGCATCTTTGTGCCTCTCTGGGGATGCTCATGGGTACTCAGAATGTTCAGTCAGAGGTCTAGTCTGCAGAAGCTATCAGCTGGGAAGTAGCAGGCTTCATGGCCTTAAAGCTGGTAACAGTAAATTGGCCATCTGTCTGGGGCTGGTGTAGACATATAGCAAAGATGATACTAGATAATATTCAGATTGATGTTTTACACCAACCGTGGTTGGAGGGGTTTTGTTTTGCATGTTTTCTTCAGCAGACCTGGCTTAAAAATTCATGGATGCACCTGGTTATTTTTTCCTACCCTCTGTTTTTCGCATATTCTGGTACAGCCAAAAATTCCCTCAGCAAGACACTAAATTGAAAAAGGATTGTATTCAAACCTCAGAAAGAAATCTGTGCCATTTCATGAAAATTGCTTAAGGAGAGGTGCTGTGAACTGAAAAGATGGGGTGTTTTTCAGATCATGATTCCTAAGAGTTAGCAGCAGCATTTCAATCATTCTTAGAGCAGAACATCCTTTAGCCAAGTGATATGTGTAAAAGTGGAAACTTGAGTTGGATCCCATTGCTTGTGCATTCCAAAATGCTTGGAGATGTATAAAGTATTAGATGCAGACACAGAGAGCAAGAGCAAAATGGCCTTGTTTTCCCCAGCAGGTAATTGTACTGAATTTCTTAGAGTGAGGATGATAGATCAGTGCGAAGAGCAATTGTTGTCCTTCTGGAGAAAGATGACATCTCTCCTAGGTAAGATTTATTCTTGGTTAGAAGTGAAAACTCTGGTTCAACTGTGAATGTGCCAGGTTAAATTTGATTAGGAGCCAGGGAACTCAGTTTCTGATCAATTAATCAATATGCATTGCTATTTCCGAAGCTCCTTTCCCTCTTCCAAGAAAAGTGTAAGAAATACATTTAGCCTTAAGGCTGAGCTTTAATAAACAGAGTGACCTTTACATTTTAGCTCAAAGAGAAAACATAATCTTACAGGTATTATCGGCAATTGAGCTTTGGTGGAATGGGACTTCGGTGTATAATGCAGCACTGCAGTAGTTTACCTTCAGGGAAAACACAAATTTGATAAAGGGGCTTGGTGAGTAACACTGTATGTCAAGAAGATCTACATTTTAAAAATTTGTGGTCTTAGATTGAGGAGCTTACTGACGTTTCTACAATTTGAAGTTCCATTTAGAACAAACTTTTTGTCAGCTACGTCCTTGTTACCATTGGTGTACCTCGATTTCAGCAAATCTGGACTGCCAACATGTAAATTAAGAAATTGCTCACTTTACAAAAAGAAAGCGCACCGGCTTCTTTTATGTAACAGGCACTCCTTGTACATTCTGCTAAATATGGGTAAGATGTAAGGCTGAAATACCAGGATTCCATGCGAAAAGAAGTTCAATTAAAGATGAAGAAGGGCATTTTTGGCAAATGTAATATATTTATATAGGTATCATATAATTATAATCAAAGGTAGTATAATTTATATAGGTATTAACTTGATTCACAAATATTTAATTTCTACATATCCTCACCAAAATATGTCTTTCATCTCAGGAAACTCATATAATCTTTTAACTGAAAGGGACGTAAGAAACTGTTTTTCCCTTCCAACCCAGGATTCTTAGATGAAAAAATTTATGCTCAGCGAGGTGAAATGACTTGCTTAATGCCTCAGAACTCAACAGTGGCAGAAGTGGAAGTAGCCCCCATATCTCATTCGACTGCACACAGCTGCCCACGATGCCTCTCAAGCAGCTCATCCACCTTGGCGTAGCATTGCCATTTGGAACCCTGGGACTCTTTCCCAGTCCTGTGTTTGGATCACATTTTCTTCATCATGTTGGATAACTTCAGCGTACACAGCAAACGTCTTGGTCCCCATAACTACCTAACTTCAGAGGCAAGCCCATTATTCTGAGGGCTGGTAACAGATGTGGATCAGCTGTCTCTCCAAATAGGAGGCATCATCAGAGCCAAAGCTTCTTCACACATGCAGCCAGCAGCAGCGTTACCCAGGCTATGCCTCAGTGTACCCTTCTGATTATTCTGTATCTTGTTCTCACAGAACAATTTCAAAGTACTGGGTTTGAGCTAAGGCCTCAGTAAATCTATGGTCAGTTCCAAGAGTGAACTGACAACTGTTAAGAGTCTGTTACGAGTCAGGGCAGGGAAATGATGTGTATTTATGTAGGAACACTCTAGCATCCCTTTCAGTTTTCAGTTAAAACACTATCTATTATTTATAGGTTTCATCAGCAGTTCCCAAAGTGTATGTCTCAGAACCCTAGTTCTCTTGAAGCTCCATGAATAGAAAAGGAGTCTATCTTTGAATACATCTGGAAAATGTATCAAATATATCCCCCTCTTTTTGCTTTAGGATACGTTTTTCAGCACCTAAAGCCAAAGGAACTTGTTTAATTTTCTTCAGTCTATTGTTCCTCAGATTTACATGATTATTGAATTTTTGTGTATTATAACGATTAATTTCACTTAGAAAATTCTGTGCTTAGTGTTTTGGCTCCATTTACTGTTCATAAAAACCTATTCAGTGAGGTGGGCATTGTTAGCTCCATTTCATAGATATGGAAATAGAGGATCAGGCCTAATATGGAATTTTTCCTGTGTTCACATGGCTAGTAATAGGCAGAATTGGGACTCAAATTTTAGTCTGTGGTCTTAGCCCCACAAGGGTCTCAGCTTGAACCAATTGGCTTGGGCAGATAATTGTAGGTGAATGAAGTGACGAGGAATTCTTTCCTAATTATTTCACTCCAGGCACTTTACTTCAATAAAAAATGAGAGATAACCTATAAATTGGAGGAAGTGAGAAATATCCTCAGTGTTTAATGTTCTCTCTGCCCTCTCAGTTTGCTGTTCGAGGTCTCATTTGAAACAATAAAGTTACACTAATTTCTTATTTATTTTAGCTCTGAATTTATGCTGTTGTTTTTGTTGTTTAATAGTGATGACAAATGTCAACTGATACCTGCTTTTACTGTTGGAAAAACGATAAGGAATGGCATGAACTGTGGTAAATTATAAAACGTGTGCCCTTTCTGTATATTAGATAGCTGTTCTAGAGCTCTTAGTACAATCTCATAGTAATAGGGTCCAAATACATTTAATCTTTATTGGAAATCTTCTGTTAAACAATTCTCTTTGGGCCAACATAATCTAATATCAAACAGAACTTGAATGCTGGTCAGAGTCAGCCAGTGGAATATGGATTTTTAGACTCTGCAGTTCACTGAGCTACTTGTCAAAGTAAAAATTTTAAAAAATCACTTACTGGAATCATTCTGTTGAGCCTGATGGTTTCCTTTATGGTACTTCCACATTCTGTGGCTTGAGAAATTTGTTGAACATTGAAAAGCACATGTGCTCATTTACATTGGCAAGTGTTAAATTGGGGAGACATATGTTTTCTTTATTTTCCCCTCCTGTTAGATCCTTGAAGAGTGATGGTTTTAGACTCAACTGCAATATCCCAAGAAGTGTGGTTCTGAAAAATCTTTTTCAGCATCTCCAGTACTTACCAATTCGGCTGGAAATAGCTATACAGTATGGCTGGAATCCTAGTAGATATATTTTAGGTAATGCTTAACTTGTTTTCTGTCCAACTTTAGGGATATTTTTGTTTGGTCTGAGATTGTTATTGTATGTTCTTGGAACATTTCCCTCAGCTAAACTATTGCAATAACCTATTACTGAGCTCTTTCTGTCTATATTCTCTTCTCTTTAATTCAGCCTCTACATTACCTCTAAAGTGATCATTCTCGATGAGTTATAGTGCTTCTGTATCCCTGCTTAAAAAATCTTTATTCTATGTGTGCTGCCCAGTTCTATTGCTGTTTAAGTCAAATTCTCTTTGCATGGTTTATCAGGCTCTTTAAACTTGGCTGTAGACTACTTTCCCTACCTTTTCACCTGCCTTTAGCTGAACATATATGTTTCCATCCCACTTCCCTATTGTTGAATATGTTGAATCCTCTGCCAGAAAATTCATCATATCTCTTCTATAAAATTCCTGCTTATGTTTCAAAACCCATTTGTAGTGTCAGGACATCTGTGTCTTCTTCCCTCATTTCATCAACAGGAAAGAAAAATGCTTTCTTTTGTTCCTATAGTATCTGTTCTTGTCAAGAACTCTATAAATGTGCTTCTTTCACTGACTTCCATTTATTGTTTTGTGTTGGTCCCTGTTGTAGAGGTATTGGCAGTTGAGGAAAGCATTCAGTGTTTCATTCATCATTTAATCCTCAGCCTTAAGCACATTGACTATCATGTGGTGCTTAATACAATTTAAATTAAAAAGAAAAAGGAAGAAGTGAATGGTTGAATGGTGAGCATTTGTTCACCCCACAAAGATTAAAAACATCTTCTGAAAAAAGCCCTCCATATTCCAAAACCCATTTTTTCTTGAAATGCCTGAAAAGGAATTATAATTATAAGAATTATAATTTTTGAGAGCAT
Source organism: Myrmecophaga tridactyla (assembly GCA_004026745.1). Lineage (NCBI taxonomy): Eukaryota > Metazoa > Chordata > Mammalia > Pilosa > Myrmecophagidae > Myrmecophaga > Myrmecophaga tridactyla. The sequence goes on along the minus strand of PVIY010013739.1, from coordinate 3,387 downwards.
CTCTTTTTATTTTAGTTAAATTATCTTGTAGATAAGGTAAATGATAAGGTGCTTTCAGTACTTCCTTTGGAAACTGAGAGTTAATTGTGTCAAAGAGGGATCTCAATTTATTTTACGTTTTCTTGTGTTTTAGACATTTAAAGGTGCTGGTTAATAAGCACCCCAAAGCAGTGTTCCCTGGTTAGAAGACCTGCTTGTGATGTCATCTAATGGTTAGAATGTAGGCTTGGGGCATCAGGTGCTTGGTTGGCAGCCATAGGATGCTCTGAAGTTATCTTGGAGAAATTATCATGCTCTTCAATGCCTCATTTCACTCTCCTGAGATTTGCTTCAGTTTCTGGTTGGAATCTCTTAACTAACATTTGTAAAGTGCTATGTAATGACTACATGGAAACATCATATGTGTAAAATGTTCTTAAATAGTAGTTTAATAAATTTGAGTTTCATCATGCAGTGAACTATTTTTCAACACCTTACAATGTTTGACAAATGGGAGGCAAGAAAAGTTTGACGATGAACTGGTGACACAGTCAGAATGGAGAAATAATGTTTATCTTCAGCTCCTTGGTACAGGAAACAAAACCAATTATTGAGATATTGTGCTGATATTAGTTCTAACCTCTTGTCTTCATGCTTGAAATTTTTAGTAGGGGTCCCATATGTGTATGTGGGTTGACTATTTGTAGAATGATACTCTTTTGCCTTTTTCTGGATACTTAGATGAAGATGAAAATAGAAAGTGCACCTAGATAGTTATAAATAGACTGTGATATAAAGATGACAGTTTATGCCAATTAATAAGAAAAAAGAAATATCCATATTTTTAAATGGAGAAACAATATAAACTGTAGTCCACCAAATGGGAGTATTCATATGGCTAAACCCAAATGAGAAAAGGAAGAAAGGGAAGGAAGAAAAATGTACTATCATTAGTAATGAAAGCAATGAAAATTAACACAACATACACCATTTCCTCCAGTTAGTTTAAAGAACATTATAAAGAGAGACAAGTTTGGGTGCTGGTGACAGGCAAGTCAAAAGTTCTGGCAAAGGGACTATAAATTAGTATACTTTTTCTGAAAGACATTTGTTGATAATATGTTTCAAAAGCAGTTATAAAATTCATTTTCTTTGATCTGGAAATTCTACTTCTAGAAGATTACTTAAGGAAATAATCAATGTTCAGAAATATTAATCTGCAAGGTTGTTCATTGGGTCATAAAATTATATTAGTGAAAATTGGAAACCTTCTAATAAGGGTTTAGTTAAATAATGATGTATCCATACAATCAAATTCTATATAGCCAATAAAAAATGATAACACAGAAGAATGTTTAATAGCTTGGAAAATGTTTGCAGTATAGTTTTAGAGTGGGGAAGGTGGGTTAAAAAACAGAAAGTGCCATATTATCCTCTCTTGCACCACATAATTCATATTCTCTCCTCCACCCTGACCCCAAATCACAGGCATGCAGACTGGGGGAAAATCTTCTAAATGCTAGTGATAATTATCTCTATGTAGTGAAATTTGAGTGATTTTCTTTTCTTTGTTTTCTGAGTACTTTTTTGAGGTATTTTTCAAAATGGTCTGAAATGCACGCATGTTAATTCTTGCTCAGATTGTATTCTGTGCTCATTTATTTGTATTCTTGCTAGTACAAAATTACTAAAACTTTAAGCAAAAGATGAATAAATTAAAACAAAATCATTGTATCTTTGCCATAGTCATGTTTAGCAAAAGCTAGACACCAACCCTCCCCCCCCAAGTAGCTTTAAAAACTTGCAAGGAAAAAGTTTATCACTAGGAGCACTCTTTCACATCATCCCTTTATTCTGAATTGAAGGAATTAGATCCATTACCAGATGTTTGTGGATTGAGGCAGGAGATGATTTGAGGGTCTTTCCAGTGGCACAACTAATGCACCTGCTAACTAAAAGTGCGGCTGTCAAGTAGAAGGGCATGGTTCGCTGGGGCTCTGGGGAGGAACTTGTCAGTCTTAGGTTCGTCTCCACACAGGTGGAAGTATTGGAGTGGGGAAGTGGTACCAAATGAGTTTTATAGTTAAGGCTCCATCTAATGATCAAGATATTTAATCAGATTTACTAGAAAATAGAAATCAAGGTTAAGACAAGTTTTACTTTGAAAATATATTCTTTGTTTCATAAAATAAGTCATAAGAACAGTTATTTAGATTGGAGGTGGAAAAGAGGTTTCTACTCATATTAGACAGTGGGAGGCTGTGGTGGTGGGGAGTGGGGTATAGAGACGCATTTGAACTCTCAAAAATATTTTATGTGGAGAGGAGAGTTCACATTTCAGCACACTTCTGACGTTCCAAAAAGCATTGCTATGTTATAGTAAAATGGGCGAATTGAGATGTAGTTTTATGACCCTGAGTTTCCAGGAAAGGTAACTGATGTCAGATATATTCTATTTAGAAAGGTATGGATCCGTAAATGAGTTGGAGGAAGTTTACTTTCATTAAACAAGTTTTTACCATTCATTCACCCTCAGAGACAAATAGCATGTATCTATTTATCTATCTATGTATGTATCTATCTTTGTATCTATCTGTCTGTCATCCATCCAGCTATCTGTCTGTCTGTCTATCTATCATCCATCCATCCATCCATCCATCCATCCATCCATCCATCCATCCATCCATCTGTGTATATATCTATCTTGACCAAGGCTAAGTGAAAGATAGAAGATTAATTTTAAGGCCCTGTTCAGGCTGAAGTGAACACTAAGTATCCTCTTTTCAGTTGCCGGCTTAGATGTTCCAATTGATATTAGTGCCATCAATTCTTGTTGTGAGCACAAGGAGACAAGGACTTACCTGCTTTTAAGAACCCCATTTTTATGGTATCAAAAATTAGGATGCTATTTCAGACCGTTAGTTACCTGATAGGATTGGACTGCCTAGATATGGGCTCTCATATTAGAGAATTAATTATGCAACTTTAATGAACAGTTAATAGATCTATCCTTCTATACTTTATGCACCATGTAAATCCACATACTGGCATTTTTTGACCTTGGTTCCTTTGATACCTATGAGACTGACTTACAGTGAAATTGCTCTTCAGTAAACATTCAGCTTGAATTAGTGCCAGTTTAAGAATGTACAGCCTCAGAAAGATTAAGGTAACAGAGTTATTTCACAGCTGAAACCCAATGAAAACTATGACAACCTCAAGATATCTATATCCTATGTTATGAACATGAGATGACCTTGTTTTTCATATTGAAAATAATCATAAAAGGTTTTTATCATATCCTTCTTTTAATTGTAAGTGATATATTGTACAGAAAACGTTCTGGTTGCACATCTCAAAGATGGTTGCTGTTGATTCTTGCCCTCCCTGTGTGTACATATACCATTC